>WJFA01000115.1:0-69218 GCA_009870155.1 Pseudobourletiella spinata | reverse complement strand
GACGATAATTGAGGTTTTTTAGGGGTTCAATACACTCAATATATTGAGGCGACTTCGAGATCGATATTTTCCCATCCCTACTGTATACGTCCTGATCATCACATGTGCTGCTTTTACGAGGCAGTGATCTGTGCTACGTACACTATGTACATGCCTATACAAACCGTGTACACCAATAACGTCATCAAGCAGCAGGTGTGGAGAACAGCCCAAAGTATCGTTGATTTCAACTGATTCGAACTGATTTGATTGACAATTGAAAGAGAGCGTTCATATATTACATTACCGTTGAACGGTTGATTGGGTAACAGAAATGCAAATTAGGAGTCTAAATCCAAGAATAGTAGCGAGGATATGAGAATGACATAATTTCGAATATTAGCAGGAAATATGTGAAACATCGTCTACCTCCATCTAGAAACTCTTGAGGGGCCTAAAATGTTCATGTGAGTGCATCTTCTTCATGAAATAAATTTAAAGCAAATCAAATTCAACAAAAGGACCGTGCATACACAGTACTCGCAAAACATGCACTATAAAATATGGAACTTGTGGTCATCTAAACAAAATTTTTGCTGAAAGCACACGAAGTAATGCATTCATCCCTTACATTACATCCCTATATCCGTCAGGCACGGGTATCCCCGTTCAACGAGAGAGAACAATTTTCAAAAAGGCAGCCAGGTCCGGGCGAAGTCAGAGCTCCGATTCTAGTGGTAGATCCCAATCAGCCGGAAGCCCACTAGGGGGGGGTGTCAGGACCCACTATTAGCTGCCGTTTGGGCCCTAAACATCGGTTTACCCATACTAGGGCATGAGAAATTATCCTCAGCTATCTACACAAATAATCCTGACACTCCTCAGTGCTAAATGCATTGATTGTAGGATTGTAGCAGCTGCGGAGGGTACACAGGAGAGAGGGCTTTTAGTTCTCCTTACATTATTTTAGTGGCGAGAAATCCCCGTCTCATCAACAGTACGATATTTAGTACAACATATGGTGGCTTCCCATACAATTTTATGGTTTTGAATTTTGATGAGACATCTAGTTGAATTTGAGAGGGGGTGTCCTGTTTGGCAGCTTCGACTGAGTACATATACAATCTTTTAAAATTCTCATCTTCCCGATTACAAATGGGGGTCTCCTATTCGTTTGCTATAGAAGTAGTAAAAGCGGGCTATCTATTTTAATTAGTTGATGTGCCAATTTTCGAGTAAAGCCTTGTCAGGTGGTCATTTGTATTTTACTATTGCATTCGGGTAACATTTGCGCGGATACTACGAACCAAGTAAAATTTCCATACTGAAATGCGGGAAACATTTCGTTCTGTTCTGAGTCACAGTAGTTCTAGTACCCTCCTTAGAAAATGCATAGATTCACTTCGGCTTTGGGATATAGTTTCAAGTTTCTAGGAAGAAAGATTATCTCTACTAAAGTTATTTAGAACAAAATTGTATGTTCCGAGGACCCTGTAGTGTAGGGAGTAATACGAAACGGGATTCATGTAAAATTTGCCCAGCATCAAACTGACTAAATTTAAGTTCAAGTGAACCAGTGAAACGGATTCAAGCGTCATTCAACTTGCCTGCAGAGCTCACTTAATTTTGTACATATTTTCGAAACGTTGACTGATCTGAGGTCGAACGTATTTTTGGGGTTACGGTGTGTATGATTAATCCTTCAGCATTGTCCTTTCCATTAAACGTTAATCATATACGGAAGCCCATCATGAACTACTCCCGGGTTTAAAGCGGCAATATTTGAGGTAAGTAACAATTTTCGAATCTATTAACAGTTTTTAAAACTGGCTCGAAACTGAAATGAGGAGACGACGGGGCTGGTCCGTGAGTTGGACCATCTTGTGTGGTCCACACACCTTTGACTTCCTCGGGGGAGGGGGGGTACACAAGCATCATACACCAAAATGCGAATTCTAGCAAGTTAGTTGTAATTTTTTTCCGATTTGACGTTGCTTGGAACTCAAGTCCAGTTTGGTGTATAATGCTTCTGTACCCCCGAGGAAGTCCCAAAGGTAAAATGTTGGTAATGTATAGAGCCGGGGTAATTACAGCACGACCCATAACAAATTACCCATTGCATATAATTTTTTCCACTTCCCCTATTACTAATTAACCATTACTTGATAAAATGTATTATCAATCCATTACAAAATTAACCATTACTTTATTAAGAATTTCAAACCATTACCCATTACTTGTAATGGATAATAGCAATTACTTTACCCATTACATTGTAAGTAGGGACGATTCTTTCCTGTGGTAGGTTTTAAATTGAGCCTAAGTTGTTGAGTTATTGAATGAAACGTAAAAATAAATAATGGACTAATACTATTTAAACCTCTCCTAAAAATCTTAGAAGTTTAAAAAATAAAATTTCAGCATGATTTTTAATCTCATCTGTAACGGCGGTCACCCTCTTATTATTATAAACACAAATTAAGTAACGAGTGTACCAAACTAAAAATTCTAGGTGACATCTTTTACAGACATCCCCTTCACTCATCCGGCCGTTTATATTAATATCAATGATACCTCGAACTTCGGATAGCGCGACAGTCCGGTGACAATGCTTGACTAAAAAAGATAGTTTTGTAGCTGCAATTACCCATTACATCGCACGAATCTCCAATTACCCATTGCCCATTACAGTAGATTTTCTTCGAGTTACCCATTACCCATTACACATGAGTTGCGGTGGTATCCATTACCCATTACCCATTAGTAATGGGTAATCGTAATAGGTAATGGGTAAACGATAATTACCCATTACCCCGGCTCTAGTAATGTATCGTGTTAGGCTGAGGGAGTTGCGCACAAATTTGTACCACATCGTAAAATTTGGTGTACATGTTTAATGTCAACTGTACATTGCTGAAATGCTGAAGGAATGGGGGGTTAGTAGTAGTTTTAAATAAGAGCAATTATCAATTAAGACTCCCTTGACATGTAATGTTTGCTTACGAGTACCATCAAAGATACGTCATTTCAGTCCAAGATTATTGAGCTTATCAAAACCTGTCTCCATTAGTTATTTTTATTTTTAGTTTCTGTTCAAATATGCACAATACTATATCTAAATCTCACTACTATTCTCTGTCACAGTGGTATGTACAGGGTGTGCCAAAATGATGCGTCAAAGTTTTCCCCCTCTGATGGCCGAACGCCTCAACGCAGAACAATTATTTGGTCTCAAACAGAAGTTTAGGCTTTAAGTATTTTTTCGGTACCATGGCCATCCAAAATGGACGACCAGTTGGCGAGTTATGACTTGTGGCGAAAACCACATGCTATTTTAACATTACCGTAAACCGTGACCTTTCCTGTCCTGAACTCCTAAACTGGGACGCGCAGAGACATGCGCAATAGCTCGTTTGATAGGTCTTTTGCTGCCGCTCCGATCTGTATGCAGCGCTTTTGGTGCTACGTGAGGTCCTAACCCAACGTCCGAGGGGCCTGACTTCAGAGCACTGAACCCCACAATTAACTCACCATCAAATCAGCATCCAATTTTGACTGACTGTTTACGTCGTACAAATGCGGTGACTTTCTTTGCATTTCCCATTTGATTTTATTTGTCTGTTAAGGCGTTCACCATCATATGGATGCATTTGGAAGAACGGTTTTGAAACCCCCGAAGGATCCAGTAATTTTATAAGGGGAGGGCTTGACCTCAACCGACACAAACACGCTGAAATTTCCGCGCGTAATGCCACATCCCTATCAGCGAAATCTCTGCAAGAAAATTTGGATTTTGACAGTGTTCATAAGGGATCTTGCGCAAAAAGATAAATGTAAGTTTTCGAAGAAACTTCTATATAATAAATTTACTTACGGGGGGACTTTTAAAAGTTATCCTTGCACAAATTAATGAATGCGCATGATCGACAGGTCATCTAACAGAATTACGAACAAATAGCGAAAGTCAAAAAGCGAAGATTCATGTTTGGATAATAAACAAGTCTTCAAGATAATTTTCACTGTGTCAAAATTAGGGGTATACGTTAACACAAACAATTACACATTAATTCGCGCCAGGATTTCCCAGTTCTGAATTTCCAGGAAGTACTTACTGCTGGGTATAGTGCGAAGCCCAACTACAGGGTGCCCCAAAATGATATGTCACATTTATATTTCTTCTCGTGCCCGAACGCCTCTACGGAGGACAATGAATATGGTCACTGGTCACAATCGAAAGCTGAGGCTTAAAGTAATTTTCCGTACCAGGCTCGCTCAAATCCGACATATAAATGTGACATCGTGTTGGGACACCCTGTACAATGTCTGATGATACTGATTTGCTCGTAAACGTCGTGAATTTGATGAAACAGTAAAATATACAACTCGTTAAAAAGAAAGCTATTGTTTTGTTTCTTGGAAGAATTTACGTGTTTTACGTGTTTCGGTGATGGGTGGTGTTCTTGTGATCCTTATGAGATTTAACATGGGATTTGTTAACGAAGACGTACCATGTACTTTTACCCTTTGATCTAGACGTGATCAAAGTTTTAGAACTTGTAACTCAGCCAAACCTTAATTTCCGCAATTAGGAGTTTTGCATTGCTAATGCTCCTATATGTAATCCGCATAGTATCTATTCTGCGCTAGGGAACATGTGGGATCTTCCGCTTGTCAAATCTAAATGATACTGAAGTTATGCGCTAAGATGTTTAGCATTAATCTTGGGTGAGTCCGTGATAACGTATGGTGATCAATTTTTGTTTGACGGTAGCACACAAAGAAGTAATGTTGTTCCTGTTTGAAATCTCAATTTTTCTGTTGTATATGAGAATTTTCTTGGCCAATTAAAATAGTTTTCCGCTCTGAAGTGCGGTGCTTTCCTCATCACCACTGAGAATTCCGTGCACAGAATCAGTACTCAAACTCACGTAAATACCACCTTTTTCGGAGCAATCCAGCTTACAATTATCGGGCGGGGCGTTTGAGCCAATTGAGGTCAAACTCCCCCCCTGGAAAATTTCTGGATCCGCGTCTGCCCCTCTGGATCCGTCGGTGGTCGTTACAGGTCGACCAGAAGTCGTATACATCACTAAAAGTAGACTCCGTATGTCTGAAAAAGATACCTCCAATGATGAAAACTTGTTCGTCGAGGCGTAGAGTCACTATCTACTTGCAGTAAAAATGAGAAACGCAGTCCATAGATGCCGTCCGTAGAGGTCCTGTCGGGAGACCAACTGCTTCAGCGGTATTGAAATTGGATGGAAGGCGCACAGACGAACCTGTCCTGGAACCTTATAGCAGCCTCACGTTGTGGATACCAAAACTCATTCTATATAACCGTATGTTCACAGCTTTGCTGGAAATTTCAACTTGAAATCTTTGTGTAGACGTTTGTGACAGCTATCGCGGTAAGGCTTGCATGTTTGAATTTCTCTCGCATCATCCTTTTCTGAATCACACCCCAACATTCAATTATTTGTAACTACGTGTTTCATGAATAGGAGTAAATGAGTGCCCTTCCGTACCTCTTCCAAGTCGTGTGATTCGCTTCATGCACGCAGGCTAATGAAACGGACTCCAAGGGAACTGTCCGGGAAAATTAGAGAAAAAGTCTTGTCACGATAGATGCACGCGCAAAGAGCTGTTACCATCTAAAACTCTCTGCTCCTCAGCTTCCTTGTCACGCCTTGTGTGCAACAACGAAGGAGCTTCGGAAATCCTGAAATGAGCCAACACAGCTGCGTCTGCTTTTACTAACGCACTGTTCATACATATACCGCACGCGAAAACCCGCGTATGCCCGTTCAACTTAGCCCTAGCTCACACACATTTTATGGGTAAAACCTATCGCAAACTTGCAATCTACCTTCACTTCGGTTTAAGCCAGCGCGAAGAGAAGAATAACTCGCAGAAGGATATAGAGGGAGAGAGAGAGAGCATAGAGAGCAAAAGGGAAAACCGGATACCGAAAAGACGGGAGCGGGTTGCGGCGTACGTCAGTTGCATCGTGGTCCCCATCCAAGTCACAGCTGTTCGCTCACAGCTGCACTAGACATTTCCCATTCTTTTCTGTTGCTTGTATCGCCTACCTCCGTTATACCGAGGTGACCATAGCAAAACCTTTTTAATACCCACTGCCAAATGCAGAACAGATCGGATAGCCCTTACAGCACAGGCACTCTCGAAAATACTCATACACATTTTCCAATATACGCAGGCATATAAGCAGACTCCTGAAAATTATAGATGGTTATTACCATACCGGTACTTCGTAGCAATTTCATCCAGAAACTTGTCTCCACCTCTGCACCCTTCTAAATTCCCCCTCCTTTCAGTAATGTAGGTATGTACCAAGTCCTCCGTTCTGTGGTCATTAGGGCTCTGAGAGTGAGTGGGAATTACTAGCTGTCATAACACTGCATTTTTAACTCCAATATTTGCATGTGCATGTACCAGCAATTTCAATAGATCCTTACAAACATGTTATTTCCACAGAAACTAAGCCAAACTAAATAAAATTGACACAGTGAGCAATTTTAGGATTTCGTAACTCAGTGCATTAAATAATTAAGCGGAGGATTTATAAAAATTACATTAATCAACCTAAAATTTTTCTCTATTTTATTTATGAAGGTCCGCGCCAGTTCTTCTCTTGAGTTACACCTGTGTCAGCCTCTGTTCACCTTCAAGACTTCTTCAAAATCCCCTGTGGAACAACTTCAAAGGTAAGTAACGAAAAAACTCCTGTAAACCTGTAAAAAAGTCGGTGATCGTCCGGAGAGGGGCCAAGTTTTAGCCCAGAATCTGTCTCCTCAATCTATGTCGCCAACTCGCTTAGCATCATCAGAATGTTGGCAGGCTTAGAAAAAGATATAGGGCATCTACTGATTTCTCGGGAGCGATTTAAGTTTGACGTAAGTTATTAAAATTGTTTGCCTTGGCTCCCTCGTAATTAGTTGGAGAGTATTTTGACTCGAAATTTTGAATTAACGAGGTAGGCTCCGCCGCGCTGGCATTTAGCTTTTAATTGAACAATCTGGTTGACTCATAAGAGGAAGATGAGACAGAATCAGTAACTTTGCTATTACTACCACAGCAAGAAACATTCTCCCCTAACAACCGGATGGTGTGACCAGGAAGTGAACGGGTGGAAGCCAGACGGTGTGAAATTAAATGAGATCATAATTGTTTCATGATAAAATAACTTAGGCTAGTGCAGCGTAGGATCTCTTTAGACTCTCAAGTGTCACGTCATAATTGAAAGTGAGTAATTTTCCTTTTGGTCGTCACTCCGGCATGAGGGGAAAATGTGCCCTCTCGTCAAGAAATTGGCTCAGGTTTCCCGACTAGAAAGTTTACATGTCGTCCGCACAAGAAAGGGAGAGAGCGCGCGCGAACAACAGAGAACCCATGGTGGTTTACACAAGGATTAAAGGAACACGCGTTCCTTCATAATCATTTTGAATGTATGAGCTGGAAAGTAATGAGCGGGTGAAGATTTTCTTGGGTGGAAAAGGACGGATTTCATGGTTCATTCTCTCAAGCCTACTAGGTTGAACAGAGGATGTGTATATACTTATGATTGTAAGTTGCTCGTTACGGCGTTTTTGTGCATAATGCAGTCAGTATGTGTCACATCCAGTGGTGAGGTCTTCTGACATGAGTGTGTCTCTACGGTCTGGTTCAAGTTTCTACCATACACGTTGCATGTGTGACAGAGGAGCGTATGTGTCTATGTGGGCTCTTTTATTTGTGGAACAGTTGAACGACAGGGAATGTCTTGGTATACCCGCATCCCTTCCTCTAGGCTTGTATATGATGGTCCCCCGGATATACTATGTGAAGTTATGAGTATAGGAGGCTTTCCTTAGTAAAAACTGTTATTCTTTCACTACAATTATGTTAGGATGTGATGCCGAAGTACAGAAAGCTTATTATGAGGGCCTCCTGTTCCTGCCCGTCATTGGTTGGACGTATGAGGTAACTTGAGGAGGAGGAGGAGGTGTAGGTAAGGCTCACGACCCAACTAATAGTTAAAGACCAGCGTAACAAAAAGGTCGCGTGTCATAAGGCTTCTGTGGGTTTTAAGAACTTAAACAGTGTAGCTTAGCTTACATACTATACATTCACACATAGAGATAAATGCTTGACAGATCCATAGACGCTCCCACCAAACATTTTCTTCCTATTTCCCTTGTATCTTCGGACGGACCGACAACGACTCACTACCGGGTGACTCCTCGGCGAGGAACATATGTCGGCCAAACAAAGTGGATCCTCCTGCGTGTTACACAATAATTTAAGGCCACATGTGTACAACCCCCAAGTCATCCCTTTCACCTTCTAGAAAGACCTCACCTTCGAATTATTAGCGCATTGATACCTAGCAAATCCTTGGGAGCCTCTCAAGTGTGTCAAGTTATGATTGAATGAAAATATTATAGGTAGCGGCTACTCTATATTTTATCATTTCGCGACATGGTGAAGTTGTCAAACCGCGTAGTGCACACAGCTTGTGTCCTGGTGAGACACAGAAATGTCGTCCTTATACTCATCTCCTGTGAGAGTACAGAAAAAGTGTCAAAATTTTCCTCCCCTCCAGCACTGCTGATGGAATACAGCCTGCCCATGAACGAGGTAGTTCATGTTAGGATAGATCAGGTGTGATATTTTCGGCTTATCAGAGGCAAAGGGGGAGACTCAACAATAGGGAACAGGAGCAGCTGCAGCCTCACCGAAAATTCGGTATTGTACAAAAAAGGAGGAGGCATTTAACATTTTAGAGGGAGTATTGCTATCTACGTGTATGTGCTTGGGTAGTGAAAGGGGCTGCGTGTGTGGCATGTTAACCTCATCCCTCCCCGCAGTTGCGCCGCTGGAGGAGCATAGGGTCCCAAAATTCTTCGGGCTGAAGTATCACAATAAAGAAACAGATGCTCCTGCTCCTTCTCATTCCTGATATTTTATTGGACCAGGTTACCATTCACTTGTGTGTTTGTGTGCGTGTATAGTTGTTTCTATATGTAGTTGTGTGCGGAAACGTCCGCGTTCTACCCCCACAATTGTGGACATGACGTTGAGTAATCACCTTAAGGATTTGTTGAGGCCCACTGTTGAGGTATTCTTATCTAATCAATGGCCAGGTCACTTTGAGAAAGCTCCATTAATAGCTTTATAACTACAAGAAGCGTGTGAGTGTTCATTGAAACACCTGTAAATGTTAAGGTAGCGCAGTTCCCTCTCTCCTCTCTCTTCTTATCACACTGAGATACAGCTACTAGTTCCGATAAGATCTGGGAAGAAGTTTGTGTGTGTGTGTGTGTGTGCACTGTGATGTGGCGAAAACATCTGTATTTGAGATGGAGATGTTCGCGTCGGTAGGACTCAAACTCGGCCATAAATTTACTTTTTTCATATCGTGGCATTTAGTGCCTGTACTTTACTTTATACGGCTTCTTTATTAATAGCAAGCACAGCAGCAGTGTTGGATTCGGGTAAACCCAGTTAAAATTTTCCAAAGGCATCTTAGGCTGATTCGCTACCGGGGATTGGGATGGAAACCAAGTTTATTGGATGGCCCTCGAAATTTGTCTTCATAATGGGAGAACCTGGCAGTAAGGGGAAGCTAAAGAATATTTGGAACGAGTCCCACAGAATCTCTTATTATTTCCTTCATTCACTACCTGCGCCCATAGTTTAGCAAGACGAGCAGAGCTGGGCGTGGACCAGATGGAAGAACTCAGCGGCAAAAGCAGGCCTAAACGGGCGAAGGAAGCAAACACACATGTGTTGAAAGAAACGCACCATCAGGGTCCCGCATAAGAGAGATAAAGGGGTGGAAGTATTATATAGTGGTAGTAGTAGCAGTGCCGGAGGAAGGTAGTATTCATAGACATAAGAATTCTTCCGCACCGCTGTCCTCTGCAGCCTGTCGTGAAGCATGCAGGCGAAAGGGAGTAACTTCAACCCATATCACTGGAAGGAACGGCGATTTAAACAGGCGGGGAAAATGGAGATTTGTTACCAGCAGGGTCTTCAACGTCCTCCTTTCCCCTCTCCCTATCATAATATAATGGTGATAATGGTTTGAACTTTTACGATAAAGACAGAGCAAACTTTGGCCCAGCATCAACAACAACCTCCTCGCCGTCTTCTTTCTGTCACCAGGAGCTGGGTGCGGTGATACGGGCGAGTTCATCTTCGTAGTAGTGATGATGGTGGTACGGTACACGTAGCCCTGAGATTTTCACAATCATCGTCTTCACCATTACATGGTTTAATCTCAGTCAGTCATGCGGTAGAAGTAGTGTTTTGCGATAGGTAATAATTAAGGGGTATAGATCCAGTTGATTTCTCATCATCTACTGTTGGTGGTGTGGACAGGGGAGATTTGCCTGTGCTATGCATACAGAAGATGTATTCCTACAAAGTGGGGGGATTCCGTGCGGGGCAGAGGATCTTATTTATCACTCCTCGCCAGCCTCATTTACATGGTTCAATTTCTTCTAATTTTCCCGAGAATTAAGAGCCTATGATGGGATATGGGCGTGTGTTGTGCAATGTGGATGAGGAGAAATGTCGAAATGCTGGCGAAATGGAAAACTGGCTTAGCTAGTTGCTGGTTATATGAGGGGGTGCACGGGAGTGCCATTGATGTTTGCATTCTTCTTGTCAGCATACGGTTTCCTTGTGTTAACGACATTTTTTTCCACCGTTACCCCTATTCTTCTTGCATTTGATGCTTAACCGACTCCTCCTGCTCTACCTCCGGTTTCCCCTGCATCTGCATGAGGGCTCAGTGCGGGAATGCATGAGTACGAGTTGTCGATATTTTAACGGGGAAAACAAAGTTATATGTAAATGGCTTGTGATTAAAGCAAGATTTCCTTCCAAATGTAGGAAATAGACTTAGTGAGTAATGGTGAGCCAACTGTCGTGCATTGGGGGAGCATGTTTTCCGTGTGTGTGAGAGTCTGATGCACGCGCGGGGGGATACCATGTGTTGTGGTCCCCGCTGCCATCTCCAAGGCTGTATGAATATGTGTGTGTGTGTGTGTGTGTGTGTGTGTGTGTGTATGAGTGTGTGTTTAACTGTGTGTGACTGGTTCTGCTCGGGCACAGGAGAACTGTGCACAGCAATGTGATGCGTTACTGAGTTTTTTCGCCTTATTTTGTTTATTGTTGTGAATGGCAGCCTGCCAGGGTCTTTCAAGTAGGTACCATATGCTGCAGACTACCGTCCATTGCGAACATTTCATCCGCTCGCTCACTCACTCACTCACTCACTCACTCTGTCTGCCATATCATATGAGCCCTTTACCTTTAGGATATGTGTCTCTTGAACAAATTTAGTCTCTTTGACCATATGTATATACGCCTATGTGCTGCGGGTGTGCGTGTGAGTGAGAGAGACTTGTCGTTCATCGTCGTAGTAGGAACATGCGGGGCACATGTAGGCGCCACTTTCTGTAACCTTTCTCCTGTATAAACTTTCCTTTGGGACTAAGTCGTCGTGTCGCCGCCGTCCTCCCCATCCAACATTTTCCCATAACTACTTCCATCCCAGTCCCATCTTATTTTATTACAAGGTGGAAGAGACTTTGATAAGCATTTTATCCTTAAAGACAACCCACATGTTGGCCATGCTCGCTCAACTAAACTTCTACTCGACGTCAATAGTCACTCCGCTCTGGTCGCTCTCTCGATGTGCACTAGTGGCCGTATGTATTCTTAGACGTATGAGGGCGGGAGCTGCGGGCGGGCCGTGTAGGTTCTCGAGACAGCGGCAGCAGCGGCGAGGGAGAAGGGCGAGTTATCTAAGGAACATTAGTTGCCGCAGGATTATATTATGTAAGTGTAATCGCACATGGTCCATACGCTGGAAATTAATCAGGCTTGCAGTCTTCTATGTAATCGTTTTGAAGCCAGCAGAAGGTCTGTACAGTTCAGATAGCAAAGTGTGTACATATTCCTACGGCAGGAGGACATGGTCTCCATCGCTACCACACACACACACGCACACATGCACACACTTCGTCTCTCCCTGCGGTCTACATCTTCTCAGGAGTATATGTAACGCACTAAGCGTGCAGTAGTAGAGAAGGGCTTAAGTAAAATTGCCGTTTTTCTTTTTGCACACGGCGGGTGAAGAAAAATCCAGGTTTTCCTTAGACTCACTAACTACATGTGTGTGTACTCAGGGTAATAGCTTTACAGCGTGAGTGTTAACTTAGGGAGGGGGTGAATTGGGCTGTGTGCGGGTGTGTGTGTCATGTGGAAGTTTGGGGGAAAGGAACGTGTGTGAGCCAAGTCCCTGAAAGGAAGGCAATGAGAGAGAATGTTATCAAGTCGTACAGACTCCCAAACGGATATTGAATATTCAGGCGAAATGTCAAGTGAAACTCTGACTTGGAGTGATACGGCCTTCGCTTCTCGTCGGTAACCCCTCCACAGTGTGCATGGGAGCTGTGAGATTTTGTAGAGGAAATTGTGGGATTGTAGCCGTCTCTCCTTTTCACTTCTCTCTTTTGACGGTGCGTGTGCATGTAAGTAAAACATCTCGGGATGTCTATATGTCCCCGGCTCTCGGGGGTTCCAGATCCCGATGTTTGCAGTACAAAAAGTATGCAAGGAAAGATAGTGGGATCATTTGACATTGCTGGGATCTCCGGCAGTATGTGCTCAGTCGCTTATTACTACACACCCGTCCCAAAGCAATTATCTGCAGTTCAACTCAAGAATGGCGGGAGTGGTTGCATTGACAATCAAAGCTTGTCACTCCGGTCCATCCAGCGAACTGTATTGCCGACAATACCTGGCTTGATTTTAGAGGAACTATGTAGGAATTCAATCGCAGTTGTCTTGACTACTCTTCTGTATGAATGGGAATAGTTGGGCTTTTCATATTTCCTACTACATAGTAAGTTCTAAGTGGGAGACAAATTGTCATAGATATGTTTATGAAAAACTTGCAACTAACCAGTTTACTTAAATATAAGTTGCCTACTACAAGCTAAATTAGCTTCCGTGATAGTGACCATAACTAAGTGAGGACATGTGACCATGTGAAAATCTCGTAGGGCTAAACAGACATATTCCTCCGGTGCTGATTGACGCAATGACCGGTAATGACGGATCCCGGAGCAATAAAAGTGGTAATTGAGCCAGCTTTGCCTCTTCTAATTACCATGGCAATAATGAGAGTTCCCAACTGTGTGAACATATGTGGGAAATCTGTGGCCTATTTGCGCTTCATTTTGCAGTTTCCTTTGTTTTCAACACTTGTATACAGCGGTTGCCTCTCTGTGTATGCTGCTGAAATGGTGCGGCAGTTGTGGGAAAAAGGTAAGCTGGCTCTGCAATAAAAATCCCCTTTCCCGAATTTCCATTAGCTCTCCTTCGTAAGCCATTATGGAGTTTAAGCCTAGGATGTGAAGGGACAGGAGGACTGAGAGCTGATAGTCAGGAAGGATCAGCCTGTGTGCCGGAATTACCGGTGTTAAAATCATGTGTCCAACCAGTACAATAGAGCTAATTGAAAGGATCCAGGTGATTCGGGTCGGGAAAGGGACTTTATGTATATTTAATTTTAGGAGGCACGTAAGCAAACCCACATACACACAAATGTGCACCCCCGTGTGTGTGTGTGTGTGTATGTGAAAGTGTCAGCGATGTTTGAATGTATTTGTCTTTTCCTTTAACAAATATAGTGAGGGCATCCAGATTGCACGGTTCCCGTTGTATACACACACACAAGAGTAGCACATGTACAAGCGGACCTTATCTGAGTACACATGGACACGCGGACCTTTATATGATCTTCATACATAGCTGTGAAATAGTTTGCATTGGAGATCCTCCATCACTACTGAAGACATTTATATGGTGAATGGATCCGATTGGGAAAAGGGTATTGAATTGGATAAGAGTAATAATGTGAATGGTTACCTATGTTGTGCGCTACATAATACTACTGTACTTTACTGCTACCTCCATATTCCCCTTGTGCTGCACGTTCCAATGAATGTGTCACCCGAGGAACGGAGAAAGAGCCGTATAGGTGGTGTGTGCGTGTATGTGTGTGTGTGTGTGTGTGATGGAGGTGAGGAAACCAAGTGAGAGCATGTGTGTGTACGACCTGGTGGTATGGTGCGGTGTTTGGGATCTCTGTTGGACTTTTATATTCACACCTGTCGGTTCAGGTGCAGTTATCAGCGTCATGATGAAAAGGAAAGATGTGTTCTCCTCTGCCATACGCACATCCAGATGCACACATGTGTACAGAAATACCCAGATGATCTGTCCATGGCTCCAGGTTTTTCAACCGTCTAGTATTATCATAGGAGAACATGATAGTACACTTGAATTTTTTATATGGCTGCGCATTCAGTCAGTCTGTAGGCTTCAAAAATGAGAGCATAACACAGATGAGCTTGGTTGAGACTGAGCGATTGTGTACGACCCGCTCCCTGCACACTGCACACCTTCAAGGGTACCCTTGTACCTTCTTTTGCATTCGTCGTCCCCTCGGTTGTTGTGCTCACGGCTCAATATCCTAAAGTAAATTATGGGAACTCCCCCTACGTGGGTTACGTTTACCATATAAGTGCCATCCCCTAGGTTACATCAATAGCCGGCTTTGCCACAGTCGTTTCTCAGCCGTGCGGTGTCCTGGTAGCGCACTTGATTAGGATTTTAATGGAAATTATTTGGGCTATTATAAGTAAGGTTGAGTGCTGGAGTGTGACTCTCGTGTGCGGGACACCCGGCCTCTCATAATGATGCGTAGCATGTGCACACGTTACCCTTGTGCCGGGAGTTATCAAAGCTCCCAGGCGCATTAGGCGATGAGATGGGAATGTGAGTTGAGACGCACGTGCATATTTTAAAAGATTTAGAAAATTTTCAGCCGGAGTAGCAACCCTACGTATACTGGAGCATAGAACCTTGTTACTGTGAGGAATGCAGTACGACGATCAGAGCGCCAGAGGAAAGGATGGCTCAGCAGCGGTTTAAAAGTTCTCGCCGCTCTTTGTTATCGTTCTGCCACACACTCGCGTCCTCTCCTAGTCCCAGCCCCACACTGTCACATACATTCAGCTCACAGATGCAGGCAGTAGAGAGAAAAACCGAGGAGGAGCACAGGTAAATGACAGCATCTTGTGCAGATGTTAAATCCATGTTCAGTGTCGAAATAATTGCTCCCATATTTCCAAACATCGTTCTCCCAGCTGATGCGTCCATGGAATCTGAGATGATGGAAAGGTGTGTGTGTGTATGTGTATGTGTGTGTCTGAGTGTATTCACAGCATTGCTCGTCATCATTATTTCCGTCCCACTTTAATAACATATGAATGCAATCGTGGGGATTCAAGTGTTAGTGACTTTTGATTCTCCTCCACCGCTACTGCCGATCTTCCGTGCTCCTTCAACTCCTCTGTCCTTTCATAAGTTTTAGTAGTCTCAGTTGTGCAACCCACAAGGAAGACCAAAGTTGGGGGATCCGCTGCACCCCGGGTACCATTACCATTTACAATGGGGAGTCTCTGTTACTTGCCGAGATCTCGGTACACTCACTCAACCCTTTGAATGTGTACAGGAAGTAATGCAGATGCTTTGATTTATTTGAGGTAATATATCAATAGACTAAATGATAATGTGTGCTGTCACAGCGAGTTTTCAATGGCTGGTTCAGTGACTCACAGCCAGTCACTCAAGTTGAGGGTCAATCACAATGTCTGACCCGCAAACGCTCTGTTTTGGGGTTCTGAGGTTCCGCTGGGAATGCGGTGAGCATAAGCATGACTTTAACTCGAGTTATGGCTCTGCACGGTATATTCCAGTGGTCTCTTGTTCCGGCCGATTATTGAGCGTACTAAAATAGATTTTTAATGGCGTGTTGAAGTGAAGGAGAGGAACTGCCGTGGAGGCTCGTATATATGTGCGGCGGCTAATAGCTAATGAGCTTTGAAGGGACAGCTTGAATGGGATTTAACGCTAATACTTACCACGAGGCAGAGACGCACACGCACATGGATCCCTTCCCTCCGATCGTGTGGCATGTTCCTCCGTGTGTATGCTCTGTGTCCGCATACCACGGAACCCTCGTGTGTGCTTACAGGGGGGCCAACGACTGGTCCCACTAGTCTTATGTAGCGTGGGGACATAAAACCGGCATTCTGGAGGCTGCCAGGTATGTTTATCTGTGTACACCACACGGCTTTCTCAAGTACAGATGGAAGCGGAAGCTGAACAACTTTCAGGTTTGTCATCTGTGCGATCCTCTGTTTTTGTCTTATTTTAGTTTGGAAGAATCCCTCAAAGCACCCCTCTGTATGGTGTATTTACACAACCAGATTCTCCTCATTTTTGGGAACAAAAGGGAAAATTATTCTCAAAAGCGTATATAAGCACGCACAGGGGGAGTTGAGTTAACACAACCCATGGGGGCTACGTTAACATGTAATAAATTTACGCATCGGGGTTTGGAGAGATAATGGCTTGATGATTTGTCCATTGAGCCAGTTGCCCACCTATATCCTTCTCTTCTATTTTCCTGTTCAAAAGCACTATACTGCTACTCCATTCGAGAACATGGGGAAAATGATGTGCAATTCTCGGAAACCAAATTAACATTGACTAAAGCATTAGGTTGATGACGCCGTGAAGGCTATATGATCTTATTGCACATATGCAAGATCATTTCCAAGTTTAGTGTCTACCACACACTTGGACCATCATTGAGGCTGGAGACAACGAAATTTGTGTATTTCCCGATGCGCATCTGCACTTTTACTCCTCTCTCTCTCTCTCTTTCTCATATAATATCATCACTCCTCTACAACATGACTCTCTTGACTCCATCATCACCCTCGTAGTAGTGTATATTGCGTGCGTATGAATAGGAAGAAAAAGAACGAGGTTGGTCCATACGTACACACACGGTGGAGGATATATGCGTACAGAGTATGTGTGCTATGAATTCGTAGTGTGAGAAGTTCAGTCAGATGTGGAAACACTTGCAGTGGGAACCGCGTGTATGTGTGTGTGTGTATCTGTGTATTTGTCTGTGTGCTTTATAGCATACGCTCCCCATTTCATTTGTTCAGGGTTCTGTTAAAGAGCCACAGTCAGTCATTTGAGTGAGTCTGAGTGAGTGAGCCAGTAGGAGCACATCGCAGTACACATACGCACGTACACAGGAGAGCACTTCCAAACTTCCTTGTCTGCCTGCCCTTTTGCTCTCTCTCTCTCTCTCTATCTCTACTATCCCCAACCCGTTCTGGCCTCTGAAGCCTATAGAGAGTTGCTTCCTCAGTAGTAAACACGATCAGGCTTGTAACACGCGGTCAGGCTATTTGCCTGCTCTCCCTGCTCTGGGATATTTTCCCAACTCTAACGTCAAGTACTGAGTGATGGTTACCAAGTAAAATTTTTGACGTCAAATAGCAAGTTGAACCCGGAACCTCGTCAAGAGTGAGTCAAAAAAGTCTGGTCAAGGGAAATGGACTGGGAGCTTTAAAAATTTCAATACTTAATAGCTATCCATTATTACGGTACTACACGAACAGGACTGGAAATCAAACGGAACTCCACCTCAAATAATTTATTTGCGGAACTCAAAAAGGGATTGAAGTGAAGAACATGGGGATTGGAATTGAGTGAAGAGCTTGAACTGTGACTGACTGGTGTACTGGATGCAATTGACGAGAGAGAAGGACGTATAATAGTATAGAGTGAGGAAGGAAGTAAAAAAGGAGAGAGAGTGAGAGATAAATCTTTTGAAGTTAAATATCTGCTGGCGGACCTTCCCTCTTCTTCTCTGTTCTCCTGTGCGGTTTCGGTTGTTGTTGTTGTTGTTGTTGTTGTTGTGGTGGTGCAGAACTATTTTTCGGTGCCATTGTCAGTACTGTGGGACATGAAATCTCGTTTAATTTTGCAGCAGGGTTTGATGGACGGGAAAGTAATCAAAGAGGAATCAGTGAGCTCTCCATGTTCATCATCTCCACTGACGAACATCGTTCCATCTGGGAAGGAAAACAGACGTGTGGGCTCCCCACTCAACACTTCATCAGAGATACTTACCAGATCCCGAACCAAAGGTCAGTCATCATCATGTCATCATCTATCATTTATAATTTCCAAACCATGTGAAACCTGTACTTTGCCAAGCCTCTGTGTCCATAGTCTGTTCCGTCTCATCATCTCTGTACTACTGTGTGCGCCGGGGCTATGCATAATATGTCCTGAGGTTAGTTCCTGTCTCGTCGCCGCCAAATCCCCTCCTCTCTGTTGTACACACATACGCACGCATTGGCTCCCCTCACTGCTAATTAGCCATGAGGTAGCTCTGCTAATTCGACCTTGCAAAACTTCACTCACTCAGTTAATTTGTTAATTAATAATTGGGTTAGAAACCACTGTGGAAGGATCTTTGAGCTTCTTAACAGATTAATTATCTCGGACGAACAGATGATCAAAGAATTTCTATTGAGTTGCGTCAAGCCGTGCTATATCTGATTTATGACTAGCTTGATGTGGAATGAGTGATTCCCTTGCGGCCGATTTCGTTACGTTTATTCCCGTGGAAAACATATTGGAGTAATTATGATTATTTCTCTTTTCCCAACCAGCGTCGTCAAGGGTTCCACCACTACACGTTCTGGCAGGGAAATAATGTGAATGAATCTCAGTCTTGAGTGCTGGAAGTGAGGATCCAGTTGAGAATTTGGAGAGAGATGTGTGCAGGCGTGTGTTCATCATCATCATAGTTATCTCGACGTCCTGTGCAAGGCCGATTTATTTCCCTTGTCATATATAGCGCAAGATAGGATCATATGTGAAGAGGATTTTTTTTGGTGGATAAGCCATTTTACTACTTTATCTCAAGCAGACTTGAAGCATATGTGCATCGTGCAGTGGTGGCCAGGACAAGTATGGATGTGTGGGACACCGAGATTACTCCCCTCATATGTAAGCAGTGTGGAGTAAAAGTTGTATTCATTTGACTGTGAGAGTTCGAGGCAAATGCTCACCGGATAGCACGCGGGATGAATCGGTGCCCCTATGTATTTCATACGTAGTTAGTTGTATACAAACTACAACAGTAGCAGAGAGGTTATACGTGGTGACAAGAGTTAAAATATGCCTGGAATTTCCATAGGCTGTCCCCCGGCCCCGTCCCTGTGGAGTGTAATGGATGTGGGCGTGTGCGCTCGATTCCACTCGTGCGTGCCTTCCTTCACACGGACTCCAAAACTGCATGCGTATACCCAGCGTATGTGTTGCAAAGCCCTGATCCCCTCACAGCATGTCCCGCTCCCGGGCCGCGAGTTTTAGTGAGTAAAAACACGCTGATTTCTATTGCAAGCGACAGCCATTTGCTACAACTCCACGCTCACTGGCTTGGCTCTCTCTCTCTCTCTCACTGATTTCCAGAGTGCATTTCTCCCACTCCCAGTGCATTTTACTGTCTCTGGTGGCTTTGGTAACATCATCACAGGACTGTGTGCCAGGCACAGACGTTTCTGTCTCTCTCTCTCTCTCTCTCTCTCTTATGTACACACTTTCCAGATCAGAAGCTGAGACTCTCGTCAGGCTGCTGGTGGAACTTTTTTCCTGGTTCTGTTTGTGGAAGCAGTGTAACAGTAAAAGAAACGTACACATGCACACACACACTTCTGTCTGTTCCCCCTTCTGCGAAAGCCACACATATCTCAAGGTCTGGAGAAGCAGTTGATTGAATCGGCAGGAGCAGGAGAGAGAGATAGAGATGAGGAGGAAAATGAAGTCGTATAGCTCATGCTTGCTGTATACTCCTCTTTTCCTTGCTTGTAAGCAAGACGAAATACCAGATGGAGCGTTAGTAGAACAGTAAGGGTAAGTCATTCCCTTTATGGAGTGGATAATAATATGCAAAACATGCGTAAGATTTTTTCAAGCACATTGTAAAAGTGTATTGTAAATGGGTTTAGGGTCCGCCTTGGAAACTGCTTCGCACAATTCCAATGGCTTTCTCACAGTCAGCCAGGAGTGAGCGCGAGGCGATGGAGCTAGGGCTCTGTTCATTAGAGGATCACCGAACAGCACACGGCACACACACATACACACACACACACACACACACACACAAACACTGCTGTGGCATCACAGCACAGCTCGGCTAAGAAGGATGACAAAGGGAACCAGATGTCTGATTTGTTATAATATGAAGGAGACCTGTGTGCATGTGGAAGAGATCTAACTGAAGGTAACCATGGTTTAGTGCATGCTCCTCAAAATGCTGTCTCCTTGTCGTTGCCCTGTTTTGGCACGCCGGCATGGCCTCCTCATCTGTGTCGTATCTTCTTCTGTCCCGTTGTTACTACTGTTGCTGCTGTTCCTGCTGCTGGCTGATGCATTTAAGTCTGTGGGTTAAATCTGTATATGCATTGGAAGGAATCTCTTAAGAAGAGAGAGCGGACCTCTGATCCTCTTGGTAATGCGGCGGCTAAAGTTGCGGTGACGAAATCATCATCATCAGATCCATTCCAGCAAAGTGCCGCTCTCATAAAGAATCCTAGTTGATTTCGGGATGGGAGTATGCATACTGTTTACTACTCGCACACACTGGTAAGACAGAGAGAGAGAGAGAGAGAGATAAAGCAGGAGGGAGGAGGATTAGTATTTGGCGGTGAAGAAAATGAGTCATCCTCCGGTATGACTCTACGACCATGTATGTTAGTTAAACTCGGGACTTGTATGCACAAGCTGGATACTTTCTCACTGTGAGTGCACATTTTTGCTCATATCATGTGTTTATCGTTAGTCGGCTGTCAGGTCCTACTAGCCGGGATAATTTCACACGTTTCAAATCAAACGAGAAAGATGTGCTCGTGTGTCGTGATTCCCATCGTGTGTATGCCCCGCCGCGCGCTCCGCTTCCTCCCTATGGCAGAGATGAGGGAGAGAGAGAGAGAGAGAGAGAGACAGAATCGTGAAATGTCCCCTGCACATGATCATGCCGTTGTTCATGGTGGGTAGAGTACACAGCACAGTAGTGTGCATGTGTGCGAATGATAGGATGCGGTGTTTTGTTCCCAGATTTCCCTCGCATTTGCCCTGTACATGCCTTATCTTCGGGTGAACTTAACGAGATAGTTGGTTCGCATGTGCCGCCGTGCTCTTTCTTATTACTCTGTGTGCCCGTGTGTAAAGCACCCCCTCTGTGTGTGTGTGTATGTACATGTGGTAGCTTGTCACACATCCTACAGAGTCATACCGTCAGGCACGCAGACAACCGATTTGTAATATTTAAAAAGTTGTTATTTTTTGGCTCCGTTCAGCTCCTACACTATTAGGACGACTACTAACTGGCTCTTTATATCCATGATATATGCACAGGCTGACTTCGGAATAGAGCACATGTGGAATGCGCTTCAATTAAGCATTTGATGTGATAGCTGAGTAATCAGAGCAGAAGGGCCCCGTGGGAAATATTCTCCGCGCAGAATGCACACAGTTGGACGTGGAGGAACAAATGAGTATGTGACTGCGGTGCACGTATAATTTACCCCAATGCTCTAGTACTAGTACCACTAGTTGGGGGCCTGTACGCAGGAGGGGAGCTTCTGCACATGAAGTTACTATTTTTGGGCTAGGGCTAATATTTTGAAGACAAAAAATCTATTCAACCTATGCCATACACACTACCTTCCCTTGACCTCTCACAGAGCTAGTGTTTTAGGCTGGTGTACGTCGTAGCAACATGTCCGCGGGACTAATGGGATGAAAATGGAACAACCCTTTATATATTTTTCTTTATACGACCGGAGTTTTATGGGACAGGTGGAAGCTGGTTGGGAACGATGCAGTCCTCCTTATACTGTCAGATGTGAGTGGCACGGGGAGCCATGGGTACATCTGTGTGCAGTTGTCACGATCAGAGCTGGCGGCAGCTGGACTCATCTGAAAGGGTGCATCATAGCTTGGGTTGAGAGTATAAAGGGTGGCGATGGATTGCCTGTACATATGTAGCCTTTCCAATCTTTAAGGCTTTCCTTCCGCATTATAGATGAGCGCTCGTTGGACTTCCCTATTTGTAGGGGGGAAAGTTCCAACTGACTCTGAAACTGCCGCTATAGCTCTGGTCACTGGTCACGAGCGGAAAGGGATCAGGTGGATGAGACAAAATTTGAAGCCATTCATCAGCTCCCAGTCCCAGTCAATAGTACATTATGATTGTGGAGGAACAGAGTGGTAACGACAGTTTTAAAAATGGGACAGACCAAAGCTCACTCAGTATCACCATCATCAGGTAGTCATCACGTGTTCGTCATACTCCTGTAACAACCAACTTTTGAGGATAAAGTTGAATTTTAAATCCACGTCTGGCGCAACATGTTATTAACTCATAGTTAGCAAAGTATAATATCTTGCAGAGCTATAAAGCTCTGAGTCAGCACAGAACAACGCCAGACTTTCTATATGTACCATTCCGTACCTGAGGCTGGATGGATTTAGAACTGAAGGAAAGCAGCCAGATTCAGAGGAGAGGGGGAGGGGGCGGAGTGCCTGCTAAAGTGGCACTTTTATCCTCTGTCAGCGACCTCACTCAGTCAGTCAGTATCTCCACTTGCCCCGTTCATATTGCAAACTGATTTGAACGGCAGGAGCTAGGGCCAGGTGGAAAAACTTTCCAAGGCCGCCAGTTCATTCCTACCAACTTGTTCCTCCTGACATTGTGTTTGGAGAAGTACGAGTGAGTGAGATGGAGCGAGGGTATATCGCGTAACATGGTGTGTGATTCAGGTGAAATGTATGCGGAAATGACGGCTATGCCCCTGGGTTCCTCCAACTTTAACAGGGGGGAATGGGAGGGCTGGTGAGAAAGATTTCATATAAAGTATTTTCATTACTCCCCGTTTGGCAAAATTATTCCTCCAATTTTCCAGATTAATTAATTTCTTTCCAACACTTTCCTAATTATGAGCACCGGGGTTTGATCTCTCCCAGGGGGTGAGTGGGCACGGTGGTGGTGGTGGTGTGTGTGTGTGTGTGTGTTATTCGTGCTATCACTATTGGCTCCACGATTCCGTGGGCGACCTGTGTGCAGGAAAGCATCACTATTATAAGTCCTCCCCATTTTTCCATCATCATAACTCGGGTCACTCTGCTCTGTGATGCAATATAGAGCTTACGTTTACGTGGGAGAGACGGAAACAAGTGGTGGAGGGCGGAGGGCTTTGTGAGGGACGATTGGTGGAATATTCATCGCCACCGTCGCCGCTCCTACCACAGTCCTGTGGGAAAGGAAGGGAAAATATTGTTAGACAAAATTTATGTAAACAGGCTGGAAGTGCGGTGGGAAGTGGAAAGCTGTGTGCATATATGTGTGTATACATACACATGTATATATATATGCCTGGGCGGATGAGGAAAGTTCTATAACGGCGGGGGTCGGGAGGGGGGGGTTCCAGGAGCGTGGCTCAGCTCTGCTTGAGGAAAGTTCTATAACGGCGGGGGTCGGGAGGGGGGGGGTTCCAGGAGCGTGGCTCAGCTCTGCTGTGCATGAGCTCATAAGCGTGTGCTCGGGGATGTGTGGACGTGTGTAATATGAGCGTGTGCGGGTGTGGAAGGAGATGAGGAAGCATTTGGTGGGTCGTGCTCTTAAGGATGTGGAAGAAAGTAGTCATATAAGACCAAGTCCTGTGGCTGGTGGCTGGTGCTGACGAGAATGAGGGAATCTATAGCCATGTATATACTCACACACTTTCCCCCATGCAAGAGTATCCAAAGCGGCCTCCACATATGAGGTGCATCCCACGCATAGGGTGTACATGCACACACATTCATGTGTCTGTCGCTCCTGTTTACCGAGAGACTCCCGTCTCCGTGGTTTTCACCCGTCTAATGTGATTCGTACGGGCTTTATCGTTGGAAATCAGACGGGGACTCCTCCATCTGGCCTCTCAAGATACGTTGGACTAAGACAGGGCGTGATCAAGTCGTAAAATAGGAGATCAAGACCGGGCTAAAATGCCTCTAGACCTTCATCTCACCAGTTCAGAGAGTGATATGTACAAGTTAAAATGGAAACAATTTTATACGAGGAAAGTACCCATGCTCCCATGATCCCACGGAAGCTCCCACGCTTCACCCACATACACATACGCTCATACACATACACACACACACACACACTTACATCCCCATGGCAACATAACTAAGAGCTCTATGCCTCGAGAACTTTAGGTAGAAGTTAGAATCCACCACAACGGGTGCTCTTGCTGATAGGAGCATCAATTTGTACATCAGGCCAGAGGAAACATCAATTCTTTATTGAAACGGAAATGATAAAATCTGCATTTCAATGAAACTCAATTTAAAGTAAAAAAAAAAGGCTCTTACCTGCCACCTTCCAGCCTCGGAGTTCCCTGGAGAAAGGGATGGCTGACTGAGTGGTGTGAGAGGTGCCCTGAGTGCCGAGGAAAGTTTCTCCGCCTTAATTGCCCACACCCTCCCCCCCGCCTCCGGTCCTGTCAACGCCAGCCATAGTGACCACCAGTATGCATATAGTAAGGCCGAGTGGAGTGTAGGTGAACAATAACTCATAATTGCCCTCAGCTCGCTTTTCTTGGAGATGACGTCGCCGGTATGCCGTAGTGTAGTGCCGTTGTTTTCAAAGTTAAAATAGATTATATGATCTTTCATGGTGTGGATCCCTACGGAGATTTTGATGTAGAGACTTGAACATCATCCCCAATCCGCATTTGTCTCCAACTTGGTCCAGCAGCGGAACTTGGGCGCCCGCACATGTTGTTGTTGTCGTCGTCATCGTCGTCCCTCTCAATACGGGACCCACGGCATTGTGCCCTATTAGGATCCCAACGACTTCTGCCCCTCGGTTTCTACCATGCTCATTCCACTATTTGGACCGACAGAACTTCTCATTGTCCAGTTTCCCATTGAGTTGCCGTTGTTGAGGGGGAAAGGGAAGTTGGAACAAAAGATTGGCGTTCCACACACACTACTATACCGCTACACAACTCTCTCAAGTTTCCCACAACTTTGCTCTCTGACATGAATTCATTTAAATTGTTGTTTTTGTTCGTATGTATGTGTGTGTGTGTGTGTGTGTCTTGTTGTTTTTGTTGTGTGATATGATGACAAACTTTAAAGTTTGGCTCCTTCAGGTCTCCTTGTTCTAAGCTCGTAGTATTCTTCCAACCCACACACAGCCGTCATCCACAGAGCAGCACAGTATTTCCACATCAATTTAAGCTCATAATTATTGTTCCCGCAGTGTTACGATGGAAACAGCCGGAGTGTCTTAGGAGGTTTTTGGAGAAGCATTCTACGGGGTTTAGAGAATGCGCCATCTTGATTTCGCAAGGTATAAGTGGGAGCTATTTACGCTTCATTATTGTGAGTTACATGAATTTACTCCTCCTCCTCCTCCTCCAGTTAGGAAATGGTAATTACAAGTTGGAAGTCCACATGGAATTTCCCGGGATTTGCAATGGGTGAAGGAAGGGTCGATGTCGAAACTCAGAGAAAAATTTCACATGCACCCCCGCGGCGTGGGAGTAGCACTGGCGGTGACGGTGGAATATATCTATAGTGCATTAGGTAGGAGAGGTTGAGCAAATGCATCCCACTGTATATCCGTGGGATAGGCGATACAGTTTAAATTCATCTTGGATGAGACCACCTGCTGGCGGACTCATTTAAACTTTGTCTCTTTCCTTCACGTGAAGTTGACAAGTTCGGGGTATCCAATCGTCTTGCCGGAGCGTCCAATTTATCCGATTTTACTTTCCCCTCCTCACACGCCGTGTGTGACACATGCACACACCACCCACATACTTCTTTTCTCCCGTATCATCATGCATTGGAACACGAAAGGGAAAAGCGTTGGCTTAGTGTACTATGGAGACGCGGGGTAGACCAACACACACACACACATTCCCTCCCCACCACACCGCGCGCTCACTTTTGTGCTGGGACCAACTCGGACTGAGATCCAGGAAACTTTCTCTATTAATTCTTTCGCAAAGACTCTTTACTTTTCACCTCCCCGTTGTCTCCCGCTAGCTCTCACTTTTGAAGGAACAAGTCTCTAAAAGTAGGACTGCGGTAAGTTCCTCGAGTACTTATATAGCGTCCGCTAAAAGTGCTACTTTGTGAGACGATTACCACATCTTCGTGGATTTACCTTCACATTCTCCGAATTCATTCCGTCCGCCGCTGGGACTCTCACATCTTCTCCAATTTTTCCCTGGGATCCGTCCTGTCTCATGTGTTATTGACATATGTGTAATTATCACATATCGATTCCCCCGCAGGCCTGGGGCATAGCATGTCCCACATTGACGAGTGAAAATCTTGAAGGGGCAAGAGGGAATTCAAGAGCGTATATTTGTGGTGGCGTTGTACACTTTGGTATGAAAATCGGGGTGTTTCATATCATGAGCATGCACTGAAGTAGTGCGAAGCGCGTGTGTGAAGAATTGCTCACGGCGTCATTGCACGACTATAAAGTTAAAGTTGTGATTCTAACAGGAGTGTCTTCGCTAATGTCTTGGCTCTCTGGAGGAACCGTGGTTGGGTGGGTTTTGGGAAGTTCGAGGAATCGGTTGTCTTAATCCTCAGGGCAAATGGAATAATGTGATGGAAATGCGGGCGGCAGCGGGAGAGCGACGAGGGAGAGAGAGAGAGAGATAGAGAAAGAGCTGTTCCAAGAAGTAGATAAGCATTAGCAGTTCCAACATCCCCGGTAGACATGTTGTGTGTGTTTGCTTTGTCTTATGCCCTGAGATGCGGAATGGGAGGGTGGAGGAGGAGGAGGGGGCTAAGGAAGAAATGTGTCTCTGTTGTTTGTCGCCAAGATCAAAAACGGGCCCTGTCAGAACCATTTGCACTTTTGACAATGTCTGGAGCCTTTATGGGGTTGATGCTGCTACTACTATAGTAGTGCTCCTAGCGGGACTAAAAGTGCCTCTAGTGGCTGCTTGGAAAAGGTTCGTGCACGTAGAATATGTTTTGTATGGAAGCTGTTGCCAAAAGCTTCTCCTTAATTTAGACCTTTGCGATGACTCCTCATCACCAGCATCGTCCTCCTCCTCCTCCTCCGCCTCATCATCATGCACTGTTGGTCCAACTTTATGGACAAAAATATGGAAAGAATCTCCTCCGCCAGCAGAGAATGTTTCCCACACTTGTTATTGGACGCATCATCCAGTGTGTTCTCCCACTGCGTCTGTTTTTGGCAAATGACTTGGAGCAAAAGCTCACAGTATAGCCTCTGCAGAATCCACTTTGAAGTAAAACTAATATGATTAGCATTAACTTGTGTGAGAATCTTAATGGGTGTGTGTGTGCGAGTGTGCCTTTGCGTGTGTGTGTCGAAGATGCTTTCAAGTCTCTTAGAACTAAAGACGATTACAAGGGGGTTGTATTGCCGTAAGCCTTAATCTAGAGGTTAATCAAACCGTAAGGAGCTTTTGTATGCCCTCAAGGCCCATCACCGACCCTCACCACCATGACAGACTATACCAAATTGTGCGCAAATGGTACGGAGGAGGGAGGTCTTTTGAACCTATAATTAGTTTTGACAGAATTTTCAAGGCTGGCTTCGTACACGTGGACATGTAGATTCATGGTGTGGACGGTGCGGGGGGAAACGTTGGCGGAAGTTGACGGCAAACATGGCATTCCTCTGCTTGTACGATGGTATGGTCTCCCACCATCTTGAGTGGATGATGAAAGGAGGAAATTGGGGTTAAAACTTTTCCCTCTAACATTTTTCCACCCCCTGCCTTTGCTCACTCAGTGAGAAGAAGATGAGACTGACAGTTCATGGTTTCCTTGTGCAAAGTCATAATCAACGTATGAGGTGTGCGAGACCTTCCGTCGACGGGGTGACTGAACAGAAGAATCAGGAGGAATATGGCCCAAGTAATGCCGTCACACACCTGTGGTGAAGATAGCCTGAACATGTTTTTCTTCTGTACGCAACGCACTGAATCACAGGAATGCCGAATGAGGAGAATTATCTTCTACAAGAATAGCCCTTTAGAGACAGTATTTCCAAGGGTTCTAATGGGGAGAATATGTGTTTGTCATTGAATGCATGTGTGTGTGTGTGTGCGATTGTGTGTGGCATAGGAACATACCGTGAGGAAGTAGAACGTTGAGGATAACGTTGTACCTTACTTTAGGCCTACACATATTGTATGCGTGGAAATCTCTCTCTCTCTCTCTCCCTACCCTTGATTTCCTTTCGTTTTCAGATGGGAAAATCAATGATCTTAAATGGGCGTGCGGGTGACAGGTTGACTTACATACGTAGATACATCCAGTGAAAAATTTCGTGGAGCTACATATGCATAAGGGTGCTCCGGATGGTTGGTGGAGCTGCTGGAGAGAGTTGGGCCTGCACGAGACTGGTCTTTATGTGTGTGTGTGTGTGTGTGTGTGTGTGTGTGTGTGTGTGCGTGTGTGTGTGTGTGCAGTACCAGTTACTACAACTACCACCACTTATAGCATGCACACACACCATCCTCGTCGGAACCTCACATGTTCACGACGGTTTGAAGAGGAAAAGATGTTCAAGACACCAGAAGATCTCATACAATTTTGGTCTCTCCTTCTCTCTCTCTCTCGCTCTCTCTACCTGACTGACTATACAATTTGCAAAATGCTAGGGGAAGGAAGTCGAAGGAGTACACAAGAAGAAGACGAAGGAAACATAACTAACGTGGAGAAGGGTAAAGGGATGAGGGCTTCACTTTTTGAGACGGCCTGTATACAAAATAAGAAGAGAGAGAGAGAGAGAGCGGGGGAGAGAGACTATTTTAGCCTGTCACTTGCATTCATTCACTAGAAAAGACGGCCAGGGTCGGATTTGGACAGTTTTGTACACCCGTCGTCGTCGTCGTCGTTGTCGGGGTCTTCGTCTTCCTCTCCGTCCATCACCATCCTTATTCCTTCATCTTCATCCCTCTGCTCACTTGTACATAATAAGGTCCAATTTACTTTTGCAAATCTGACTTTAGCCGTCCCAGTTTCAACTTTTCCCTCCTTCTTACTCACACGAAAGAGCTTTCTCGGAGTGGTGGCTGTGGGCTTGGTTGTTGTATGATCGATCCTAAACACCCCGGTGCTTCACCCGCCGTGGCTTCAAATAAGTTGCCATCACCCGTACGTACTCAAAGCTCTAAATTGGAAATGGGTAAAACTGAAGTACAGCTCACATATGAGTACTCAGCATAGGAATAGATGTGAGTTGGACACTAGGGTAAACTATGCTGGTCCATAATAGACATTGTGAGGGAGTGGGACACCCCGTGGTTTAGAATATCACTGGGTCTCATGTATGCTCTACTGAGCTGTGGGTGGGACGACTCGAGCTAGATGAAAGGAAGGGACCTTGACAAAATATTTGCTAATGGTGAAAGGAAGACGAGGGGATTTCTGTGGGGCATGTGGGCATGGGATGCCACGGGCTGAGGAGTGAGAGCGGTTTGGTTGGTGGTACAGAGAAGACTTTGATAAATTTTTCAGAAAAATAACAATAAAAATGTTGTATTAGGGACACATGCTGGGAGATGGGACACGTTTCCGTAGTTACTCCGACTACATAGATGAGCCGGGCCATAAAGAGCATTTGTGTCTGAATATTTCATCGAATTTTGTTCATCTTGTGGATGAATTGTTCCCCAGCGGCGGCGTGTGTTTGTGTGTACGGTTCTTTGTGTGCGTGTTTGTGTGTGTGGAAGGCTGCTTTCTCAGGAAGGTTGTCCTCAACGAGTGATTTGGTAGTTATGCTGTTCAGAGGTAGATGATGCGGGGGCAAAGTATCTTTCAGTGTGTGTGTGTGTGTGTGTGCGTGTATGTGTTTGTGCCTGTGGTGACTGGAGAAATAAAAGGTATTTTATGCCGTAAGGACGGGAGAACTTCAGATTTACGGTGTGTATGCTCATAATGTGCGCATATATGTGGGCAATATGGTATCTTTATGTAGGCTTACGTCGTATTTTCCGTTTTTAGTTGAGTGAGTAAAAGGCGAGGTATTTGCCAAATGGGTACACCCAGTCATAGTAGTGTGTGGTGTGTATGTGTACATGAGTAGTACTTTGGCTGTTGTCTCGGGGTGATTTCTTGTGTTGGTAGTTTTTTCCTCGCGCCCTTCAACCATTTCCTCATTTCATTTCCTCCATCATCGTCCTTCTTCTAGCTGTCGTCATCATCATCGTCATGGCCGCTGTCTCCGCGGTTCTCGGAGCAAGTTATGTGGGGTTGTTTTCCGGGGGAAATTTGTCGAATTCATGAATAGTTGGTATAAGTTGGTACTATACGTGGGTGGGTGTATCTCTATGTATTGTCGAGTATGGAAGAGAAATGCTGTCCAAGCGTGGAATATTATGAGTCCATCACCTGTGTCTTTTCTCAGGGTTTCTTTTTCGGTCTACCTAGTTTTCCACCTTAAACAACAACAACAGCAGCAGCAGCAGCAGGAAAAGGAGGAGCAGGAGCAACTGTGGAGGCCCCACTAAGACCAGGCGGGGGAATGAGGGGGAAGAAAGGAGGACAATGTGAAATTGTCTACGAGTTTATGTGCTCATACGAGCGGGCTCTACGTGTAATGCAGTCTAAAATCTTCCCTTTGGACTGCGGGCCCTCGTATCTCTATCAACGTCTCGCCTCGTGTACCCACGTGTTCCCCCTTTATGTGTTTACAATGCCCATCAGGTTTTTTCACTCACTAATTTTCCCCTGAAATTCCGCAACTGTTTTATTGCACCCTCCGTCCCCCCATCATCCGTCTTTGTGAGAAAATGAGCTTTAACGGTCTCATATACATGGAAGTATGCTGTAGTTGTACTAGGTCCTCCAAACTATTTGGACTCATTCCTGTGTGTCGGCTCACAGTATATCTTTGTAGGGTATTCTAAGTTGGGTGTTATTTCCATATCAGTCTAGGTGAAGTTCTCATGATTACGGCGTCTGGTAATGTGGGTATGGAGAGTTGTATAGTGAGTGGATTGCCCCTTACTTTAGCCTTATAGAAGTAGCGCAGTAGTTGTGCGCATTGTCTTCGGCGCAATCTTTTGGGTTTCGGGCGTAAACGGGGGAGCAGGTGTGGGTTGTTGATCGTGTGGTGGTGAGGTCAGTGGAATGAATGATTGGAGTCGGTTCGTCGGAACGTATGCATTAAAGGATGTGGACGGTGCACGGCTGTGGGTTACTTTTGCTCTCTTGCTCCTAAATAGTCTTACCTGGGCAGGTGGTGGGAGCCTTGTGGGAACTTAAGATCCTTCCTCCGGATCGGATGTTTACAAATAGTGTAGTAATACTGGGTTGGAGGATATTTCCTATTGATTTGCTTTCAGAGTTACTCAAATTATTTTAAAAAGGGGAGTGGATTGGGGATGGTGGTAACTTGAGGTGGATAACGAGAGAATCTTGAGTGAACTTAAACGAGGAAAAGATGTTTAGGATATTGTACCGTGTCTTCATTGTCGTGGGTGATGCGGCGACTGGGAGGGGGTAGTAACAGTGCATGGGAAAGGGCATAGGCTGGCTCATACTGTCGGTTTACAACCTCCTACCCCCACTGCCAAACACATGGGGGAGGCTACAGATGAGAGTCGGGGGGAAGTGACGCTTTCATTGCTGATACAGGGAAGATCTACTTTCTCCGTAGGGAAGCCTTAAGTTGGTGGTTTCCCATATGCCTGCCAGAGAAGTGGCCCGACGGATTTTGCGAACGCGAGCCCGTCAGTTTTATTGTCAACAAATTCTCCTGGCGATTCGCTATAGTCTGGTATCTGGTCCATCCAATTGCTGCTGCCACGGCCCGCTTGACTGTTGAAGTAACCCGAATGCTTTGAATTTAATTTTTGATTTATTCGTACGCTTTCGAACCAATATTACGACCAATATAATTCGACTCAATATTATTATTATTATCAATTATCAATGATTACATGGGTAGACTAGTTGTTTGCATTCAAATTGTAATCAAAAGTCCATCACTTTTCACTAATTTTCAAATTTCCACTTTCACGTCAAAGAATTTAAAGGATACTTCTGGGCCGTCTTTCTCATCTTAAATCGTCAGACATTGTTAAACTAAAGTACGTTTACATTAGCTATCCTTTGTTAAATCTGTTGAATTCCATAGAATACTGCCATTTCGAAACAGTTCTTGCGCAATAACTCCTGGCGGAAGGGTGCGTGAGAAAGGCTGGCAATGAACCAGTTGACTTCTGAAATGCCGTCTCCTTTCTTCAGCTCTCTGTCGTGATCACCTGCACACTTCATTTTTCATATGATGTCCAAACTGCGGTAAAAGGGTACTTGGGCAGGGCCTACGGCGCATTGCGATGTACCAACTGGGCCACAACTCTGATGTGTACATATAGATGCATGTAAAGCGGTCGCTCCTCTGGACGGTTGTGATGGTAGTGGGCTGGATAGGGATGTTGAGGCTCGGAACGTTTTGCGAACGCTGCTGGTCATTAATATTTTGCTGGTTTTGGCGATACCAGATGCGACCACTTATGGATAAGCTTGTTACTTTGTGGTGGAGCTATACACTCCGTGGGATATATTTCTCCGTGTAGATAACATGCTTGTTGTATACGGGACGGGACGGTCTGAGTCAGCTTGCTGGTGATGGCGGTGGAATGACGCCGTTCGGCGGCGGTGGCCTTGTACACAGCTTAAGCTCTCCGTAACGGGCTCACATGGCATTTCTCCATGCGGTGGTGGCGGCAGCGGTGGAGCTGAGACCGTGTGCCATTGTTATTTGCCGGTTCTTATATAAAATTCTTTTCTCTCGCGGCGGTCTTAGCATCTTCCGCCCGCTTTATGTATTAGAGGGATTATCAATAAAGATTCCTCTGCCTATCGCTCCCCACTGGTGGCACATCTCTCTCCCACTCCTGGTGTCTCTCTCTCTCACTCCTATGATGATCCTCCCTGCCTGCCCGCATGCACAGGCTCACACGCACTCATACAGAGATATATACGTGGAGAGAGCGAGAGACAGAAGAGCCCTTTATATGTTACATCTCGGATCCATCTGTAATATAATAAAGCCTGAGAGCGGGCTCAGCTGTGGCCCCAAAGAAATCAAAAACTCTTTCATTCCATCGAGCCCATCACACTCCTGCCGGCACATTACTCATCGTGTCTCCAAAAACTGTGAGCAGAGAGAGAGAGAGAGAAAGAGTTAGAGTGAGCTCTGGAATAAGAGCTCACATACAGACACACGCACACACTATTACTGTCTCTTTTTCCGCGTGCAAAAGAGGAAAAATTCGCCACATCAGCTTTGATAAACCTTGAAGGGAAAAGGAACTATACTATAAGCTGTGGGAGATTACTACTACGAAAGCAAGGAAGGCCGTAGCCCCTAGTCCGATGGAATACTACCGCCTCCAAATCCCGCTCCACACACAATCCAGACACCCACAGTCCTTAGTCCCATAGACACCCATCCATCAGTAGCCTTGAAAGTCTTATGGATGAGGCTAATGGTGGTAATAATGACGGAAGGATAGCGGGAAAGACGAAGGCCACATATTACTTGTTCAATCATTTGATGAAAAGAATATTCCGCATTCGCAGTGAGAGAGAGAGAGAGAGAAAGGGAGAGATAGAGAGGTTGAGATGAGTGGTAGCTGGTGGGATGTGGAAAAGATTCGAGGAAAAAAGGGTTACCTACTTTTTCAGGGCGGCTACGGTGGGAAAGTAAGACGGTGTTCTCCAGAAATTGCCGTGTCAGTTGAGCAGATAATCTCACCTTGAGGAAGGATGGACGAGCGGGTTATGTATTGAAAGTTCCCATTCATTTATAAGGTAGGATTAGCTTAAGAAAATAATGCCCCTGCCAACGGCAGGACGTGATAGGAGTGGCAGTGGCGGTAGCAGCAGTGTAACAGTGGAAGCTCATTGAGAAGCTCCCCAAAAAGTCTAGCCTCACTAATACTAATACTACTACTACTACTACGGTGCTGTTGCACCACCACACTACTGCTACTAATGGATGCTGGAAGATAAGAATATTAGGAAGAGGGCACAGCTGTGTGAGTTCTGTATTCTGTACATGTGGCGGCTCAATCATAAAGTATAGCGGTGATGGTGGCGGTGGTGGTGGTGGTAGCAGCCGGGAGGAAAAAAGTTTGGATGCGGGTAGGAAGCCAGTGCAATTAAGATGACGGTCATGATACTGATGAGGGTGGTATGGTAGTGGTATGACAGTGTGGCGCAACCTAGCCGTGGCTAATATGGATCTGCGGAGCAGCATAAGCATATAGTGGTGAAAAGCGGGATGGATCCAATGGGCTCCGCGTGTGTGTGTATGGTAGTGAACCGTGGCTAAAGGTGTAATGAATTGCTTTCGGGGTGAACTTCCTCCAGTCTGACTGTTATGAAGAGCACACCGGTCATTAGCTCATGAGTGGAGTAGATATGAGTGTATGTTGTGCTGGGAGGGGTAATATGTCGGGGGTTATGTGCAGTAGCTTTCTACCCTTTTGGCCCACCGGCGTCAGCTTTTATCTATTTGTGAAACTTGGGCTTTAGTTTGTGTCGTATCATATACCATGGATTCCGCTACTGTTGTGCATGTCTGCAGATACATGGTGAGGGTGTACATGCACGTGTCTCTCTATGTGTGTAGTACCGTAGCGATTGTGTGGTGGGGAAGACTTTGAGTAATCCAACGCTCAGTTTTTGTGTTTGTGTATCAAGGTTTGAATGAAGGCAGGAGGAGGAAAGGCTAATTGCATGAATTATGAGTGAGAAGGGGTGGGGGTTTTTTCAGGGTGATTCCCTCGTTTTTGTTGTGTGTGTGTGTGTGTCTGTGTCTCCCTGTGTGACGGAGAGTAAACTGTGTCTGAATGAGTGTGTGAGACGACTTGTGGTCCTGTCGTGCCTTAGTGCTCCCCTCTGCCTCTGCCGCGCGCTCATACGTTAAAAGTTGCTTGCCCTCCGAAACGCATAATAAAGTCGGTGAAATTAATTTCTGGGGAAAATATTTTTTGTGAACGGGCTGGAGAGAGAGAGAGAGAGAGAGAGAGAGATGCATGTGGACGGGTTTGGTGGTGTAACTTGCTGGAGGTCTCTAGTATACGGGCTTGAAGTAGTGAAGGAGCCATGAGGAGCGGGAGAGAGGGAGAGAGAGAGAAGGAACACATGTGTTTGACTCAATTCTCCTTATGTGAAACCTTGGAAAGCGAAACTTGTTCCACCTGTGCCACCGCCATAGATTTCCAATGAAATCAAAACGGTCCTTTCTTCCACACCACTTTCTCCCAGTATATATACATATATGGAGGGAAATGTTGGGGAAAAGTGTATATGCAGAGATGCCAGAGTGATGCTATAGGCTACCCTATGGTGTTCCTGGTGGCATTTCTGCCATTTCCCCGTGCTCCTTTCATCTCACCCTGCTCTTTTTACTACAGAGACACATGCACTCCCATCAGAGAAGCACATACTCACAGATTTTCCTTACAAGTCCCGTCGAGACAGCCGTTACCACTGCTGCCGCCACTACCACCACCACTGCCGCCGTCCCCGCCACATCTGTGGAATAGAGAGGGAGGGAGAGAGAGAGAGCGAGAGCGAGTGAATGGGTAGCCTTTTAGAACTTGGATAGTTCCATTGTCAATACAACTTCCCGACCTCAACAATACATGGCCCTGTAGAGTCGTTATTAGTTAGAGCCAGGGATGGGAGATAATCCAATCCGGATTAAAGATTTTGATTGATTTTAATTTAGCTGAGTAATTTTAATCATCTACAGTAAGAATTTTGCTCGGAGAAAGTAGTAAACCATTGAAATCTTTGAATCTGGGGCTGTGGGTTGAGTTTAGTTGCTCACTTTAAGCAGATTAATGATTACTTGTCACGATTAACCCAGAACAATTGTGCTACATTAATGATTAATTTCAGGTTTCATCCAATTTTCTGCATTAATACGTGATGTATTTTTAATATTCAAAAGACACCACTGCGTCTGACACTGTAATAGCGTAACAGCAGCAAGTGTAATCTGCATGTGCTTATTTGCCTGTAGGTTAGAGCATAATCTTAATCATATGCTAGATGTAAGCAGTTGATTTTAGTGATTTTAGGCATGGGATTTTACTTTTAAAAACTTATTGCTCCGCAATTTTTTTAAGTAAGATTGAATCAAATCGATCCATTGTCAGATGCCGAATAATAAGAATAATTTTGAATCTGAAACCTAAAGAAAACAATGAGGAATCTGCGAAATCATATGCTAGTCACGATCAATGTGATCAATTCGGATCCACTGAGGCGATAATATCTGCCCATCCCTGGCTGGAGCAAGTCACCAACTGTAGTCCACACACTCTCACAGGCAACATACTTGGGCATACGCGCACTGCTGCTCTGAACGACGGTGGTGGCGTCCACTGGGAGCGGATCGGGGCGGGAACAACTGGAGAGTAATTTAGCCCCGATAATTTCTTTTATGAAGTAGGATTTTTGAATGTGGGAGAGATTTTGTAGGAGCTCCAGGCGGGCTTGATGGGCTGGGAGGAAAAGAAGAAGTGTCTCAAGTTTCGTCATTGACATCCTCGTCATCATCGATGGGTGGGAGCCTGTGAGAGAAGTTCTTCAAAGGCTTTTAGTAGCTCCAACCTTTCCGTAGTCTCTTCGGGACATATGCCCAGGGCCGGAGGAGGAGGAGGAGGTGAGCGGTGGAGGAGCGGGGGGATTATCGAAAGATTCCCATGAGCTCCCGCTTTTCAAACTGTTCCCAGGAGCAGGAGTGGAGGAGAAAGAATGTTCCTGGGAACTGCCATGTAGTTTGAATGGGATTCGAGCTGTGCGGCAATGATAGAAATTTTCTACGGTGTCGGCCGGCGGCAATACTACCAAATCAGGGTTTTCCACATCCACATTGCTCCTCTCTTGGGGGAAAATCGGGATGGGTTCCCACTTGGATGTCAGGTCCTACCTACATTTGATTGCACCAATGGGAAGCTGGAGACCTCTGTGTATGTGGAAATGGAAAAACACGTTAGGAGCATCCATAATGCTATAATTTCCCATTACCATTAACGCCTGTACAAAGTACTCCTGCATGGAAAATAATGCATACTTATTTGTAAAATATTAGACGCTACTACACGGTTTGCTTCGGCGTGTGATGAAGACATGTGTGCGCTTCTACATGTATACGGGTGGATCCAGGACGCATGTAGCTGGGGTGCTGGAACATTGGAAGGTCAGCCTGAGAGCTAATGTGTGGCCAAAGTACTAATAAAGTACAGTCGGAATAACATGGATGATGCTATTGATGATGACGATGAGGATGGTTGCAATGATGTGATGCATGAGGCTGAGCCGTACGTTTACGCCTATTCATGCTCATCATTTCAGTTTGTTTAGCAATGTGAAGGGACGTATTTTATGTACGCTTACTGCTAGAATGTGGGTTGGAGGCGACGGCTTTGCACAAGAGGAATTATGTATGAATTTTCATAGGTTGGCCATGGCCCATGTTCCTCCGTCGTCGCTCTCACTCTGTCGTTCTCTCTTTCACCCTCACCCGACATTGCCTTCGCCGAGCCTCCACTGTTTGAGTACGAGGGCAGCCGCATTTCATCCGTTTTTTTGAAAAGGGAAATTCTTTGTTAAGTATGCGGGTATTTTATCTGTCGCTCACCATCTGCTCCTTTCCGTCTCACGTTCTCATATTTCTAACAATACCAATGAAACTAAAAACATTCGGCGGGAAATTTCCCACCTGAGACTCCACTCCAACTCGCTTCACTAGTTCTACAATGGGTCGTCGTATGGGCTTCATATATCCCTTGCCAGCGTCAGCATGTGTGTGTGTGTGTGTATGTGTGACACTGTAGCGTTCCTGTGGCGTGTGTATGTGAACAATCTGTGTCTGGATGTGTGTGTGCGTGCGTGTTTGTGTGTTTGAAGCCTAGAAAAACTTGCTACTACCGTCACAGCTCCCACGTCTTGTCTACTTAAGTACACACAGCACACATGGAGACTCTGGCATGAATAGTCGTACTGCTCACATACACGCATTATTCCCATGCATTTCGCTTGGTGCGAACGGTTCCAGTTGCGGGACGTGGGTTATACTATGCTACGGAAATTCGAACATAGTCTTAACTTGGGAAACGTTGAATGGAATGAATGATCAATAATCCTCAGAGTTACACACACACATATATATAACAAGTGTTATACTACTAATACCTCTACGGCAGCGGGGCCATCTCATACAAGTATATGTGCACATACACACACACACACACACACACACGCACATACCCACACTCCCCCGTAGCTCCTGTCCTCCACGAAGAGTAGTACCACACGCTCTTTCCCAGCTTTACCAAATGGCTCCTGGGGTTTTCCCCTCCCATTTTTCTGGCCTCTGCATCCCCTAAAATATTATTCAACACGGAATCAGTCATATGATCTTGATGGAAATTCCCCGCATAAAAAGGGGAGCAGGGCTTCCCCATTCATTTTATGACAGCCCGCACACTCGCCTCCTTTCCTCCTCAAACTCGGAAACTGTCCGGAGGGAATACAATTTTGCAATATTACTCTTTATCCCGAGGAAGATTTGTGATAGGGGAAAGTATAGCCGTAAGGGCCGAGTACTCATTGCTCCAGTAATCATTTCAAATATTTCCCTTCTATATCTTCTATTTGAGGAGGTGTTTTGATGAAAAGAGCGAAGAAAAAAAAATCAAGTGGTGTCTACTGATAGGAAAATGTCTAGAAAATTATAAAGGAAAAGGATCATATATGTGTGTGTGTGTATGTTTATGTGAATGCGTGTGTGTGTGTGTGTGTGTGCGAGAAAAAGTTGAAATCCCATTGCAGCATTTATCTTGACATGTGAGAGCGGACTCTCACACACCCGCAGTAGTATAGTGGACGGACAGGAGTTTTTTTGGGTCGGGCGGTACTTCAAGTGGGATCGCGCGTGCCTGGAGAAAAAAAAGTTTAGTTCCTCAGTGTGTCTGCGTGTATGTGAACGTGAGGGCTGGGAGCGAGAGGAAGAGCTGTACGGGAGATCTCTTCTCATGTGCTCCGGCCGGAGAAATCCAACGTCTTTCCTTAAGGATGACAGAATCAATCTTTCACTTTCACTTTTTCCTAATGTATGAAAAGAAGTGGTGGAGTCTTCCAACAAAGGCTCTGTGGTCGGAGGGGCTATCTGATTTAGCTCACAACAATGCATCTCACTGTGGGACGGAGGATATTACACCGCTCGCGTAGACGACAACGACCACCACCGTCCACTGTTTCCCATATTTTCCCACACGGGCTGCTTTCCACTTAAAAGCAGTTTCAATTACGTCCGTCCCAGCAGCGGGAGGGCGGGAGGGAACATGTGCCGTATGCTCGGGTGACAAGTTCAGTGTCCAGACCGGGCCGAGGAGGCGTATAATGTCAAAGGTGCTACATTTTAGAACGTATGCGTGGGTGACAAATGATGGGGAAAAGAAGCTTCCGCATTGTTCGGGCGGAATTTATAATTCTGAATTGATTTTTCCCAGCAGTGGTTCTGTGGCACATGAAATTAATGGAAACGGTCTGGAGTAGGTAGATATGTACGTGTGTGTAGTAGAGTTGGTAGGAGGAAGTTATGTTAAAGGAAAGTAGATTGGATCTGCATGGTCCTCTTAAAATAATATGGAAACCCCTCCAGCGTTGTCATAATCATGATTACATTAAAAAATTCCAGAAACCTTGGAGGAGCTCTGGGCTTACACAGTATTTGTTATGAGCTCTGTTCTGATGGCAGAGCATGGATACACAGACGACTGTCGACGGATGGGTGAAAAATGTGTGAGCTGATGTGAATGCATGACACCTGTGCTGCACGGTTCCTTGCGGACAATCATTGTGCTAGAATGACAAAGGGAGGACGACGACATAAATTTATATATACATGTATATATATATATATATATATATACATGTATTTCCCCTCTGTCTCTCATCCGCTCGCTCAAACTTTCTCCCGACCGTTCTCCCCTTTCACTCCCCGTCCGCGTCCATACACACACATACACATTCACCAATTTTGTTTGTAAATTGTTATCATTCTCATGAGAACATTTATCATATGGGAGTGTCGAGGAGATTTTTCCAGCTCCTCATGCTCACACTCAACCGTTCACATCATACGCGGATTTCAAGGGCGGAAATCTAACTCTGGGACTTGAGATGGATAATTTTAAACATGCTCCATTCCCGTTGCCATTTTACTGTAGGGTCGTTTAAGTTTACAAAAAATAATGGGGTCGTGGTGAATGAGTGTAGATTTCAGTTGATTTCAGTCCCTGTAATGATTTGGTGTGGAGGATAAGTGAATTTGTGGCCAAGTAAAATCCTGGTTACTACTGGAGCGTCTGACGGCTCTGTATGAGTTCTCAAGATAAGATCTTGACCAGTTGGTATGGCGTGATGATGAGGGGGCTTTGAGGTGTGTCTACACAGAGTCTGTTTTTCTTGGCCGGGCTTGGTGCGGGGGGTGGGGAGCTAGGGTGGTAACACACTGTGCGATGCCTGCTGTTGAGAGATATTATAATAAGCAATTATGCCTGGTTTTTGACGTGAGTTTACTGCATATACGTTGCGTAGCGAATGCACCCTCTGCCCTGTGGTGTGCTCAGTTGGGTAAGATGTAGTGTAATATGTGCACAAGTGTTATTATTACGGGAAAGCGAGAGATAGTTGAAGCGGGGGCTGGAAGCGGCTAGGGACTATTTAGAGGCGTCCTAAGTAAAATTTGAGTGATGTTTGAGAGTGATGAGTAGTGGTGGTGGTGGTGGTGGTAGTGGTGGTAGAAGTAGTTGTAACTACCATGGTTGCCTTCCGTGGGAAATATGGACCCATATGTTCGGATGACAGCCCGTCTGGAATGAGGCTCACTAATAGTTCTCCACGCAGATGGTACCAATCATCCGGGTGCTACACTCTTTCCTTTTTAACCTCTGATTGCAATCAAATTGGCTGCGTGTAAACTGGGGTATTACACTCCAACTTGGATACTTTATCCTCCGTGTGTATAAGGTTCACACACACACACACACACACAACAGATTGTCTCACCATAAGGAATCACCCAGTTCTTAATAATCCACACACTCTGAGGCACCCAAAGTCATACGTTCGTTACACGACAAGGACGGATTCCAATTTCATCCGAACAGACTGTTCACTTATCCATCATTATATGAACGTCCGTGCCTGGCGTGTATCTATGCATATGTACGGAACGGGCCTCAATTACTCGAATCTTGTGGCACCGCTAACATTTCTCAAACTCTGGCATAGACAAGACCGGATCATCGTGGACGTATTGTGATTATTATTCAGAAATCTAGAAAGACTCTTATTGGTTCTCCCTTTTGTAAACATGAAAACTTTTCTCAAGTGTTACTACACCACTACTTGTATGAATAATGTAATAGACTTTATACATGAATCATGGGTTACCTCATTGAGCCGAGGAGCCATTAGTTAACTATTGTTAGCACAGTCCTTTTACACTGCTGGCGTCACAAAGTGAAGTTGATTTTGCAACCTTCGGCTCGGTCTTTGAGGGAATAATTGCGAGTAAACTTGCACATGTTGAGTAGGTTGTCACTACTGATTTGCTCCTTCCCATTGAATCATCAATAGCAGCGGATCATGAAAGGACAGGATGAGCGGGGGTTGGTGGGCGGTACACAAGGAGTAAAAAATGAGATAATGATTGAATTTGGTGTAGTAGGGATACCGTCTATATAGTAACCCTCCCTTGTCATTTGCTTCTTGTCATACCGCCAAGCTCTGGAGGGTGAACACATGCTGCAGGGCGTGTGCGAGGGCTGCCGACGGCGGTGGAATGGATATCGTTGTGAGGGAATTATGTTGGAAATATGGTGTGCTTTTGTACGAAGGGGCTTTTACCGTCGTCGTCTTCGACCTCCCCGCGCTCCTCTCTGTCGTTGGGTCGGGTTCATCATCCATCTCAAGAACCTATTGAGAAGCATTATTATGACGGGATGTTTCCCTGTCGTCGGTATCGTTTGCGCCATTTGCCCCAGTCACCATGCGGCCGCAGAATAAAATCTTAACGACCCCTATTACCCTTGTAACCCTCACACTTTTTCCTCACTCCTGTCTTGTCGCTACAGTTGTAAAGGAAACCGAATATGCGGGGCTCATAGCACAGTTAGGAAAGCTTAGTCACTGCGTGACAGGTTGTCGTCAAATTTATGTAATTTTTCTTCAAGCGGCGACGTGACGGATGATTACAAGGAACGAATTCCGAGAAAACGACAGAGGTCTTGACTCTGGAAAATTTTCATATTGAGAATATGATTGGATTTTATATGTCTGACTGAATGGACGAACCGATGCGTGCAAAGATTTGTCCATTGTTAATTTAACTCCTTTTAACATTGTCACTTTAAGTTCCAAACGTACTAAAATGCTGTAGAATAGTAGGATAATAGTTTGATTTAATACAAATTCCGGCTGTAGGTGAACAAGTGTAAATTCAATCGAAGGGAACCTAATGACCTCAAAAATTACTCAAAATGAATGTTTCTGTAATTAGTGACTGCGGACCGACTGGATGATTTGGGTGGTTAATCCCTTGAAATGGTTCTGGTTAGAGCAGGAGAGCTGGAGCGGGATTTTCGTCATACACGTCGTTTAGTTTTTTAAGGAAATTAGATGAATGTTTAAACAAACAAATTGCTGAACTAACTGTATCAGCCGAGTTGGTAGTGGGCTCTGTCTGCTGTGCATTTCGGAGTGGGTGGGGGTAGTGAGTGGAAGCGGGGAACGGGTTCGCGAGGGTTCTTCCTATACAGCGGATTTGGTTGTTGTTGGCATACATGTGAAAGTGTTTTTGTGTGAATGCTGCGGTTGATGTTTTCCTTGTTGTCGAGTGGGTTGGTGGCCAGGAAAAGTCAGGAACAGATTCCACTGTGTTTACGAGTGGAAATTCATTTGATATGAAAGTGTCGAGAGCAGATTCCGCGGAGGTTCTCCATCTCTCTGTATGGACTAAGCCCCCCCCCCTCTCTCTCTCTCCCTCCTCCGCCTGGCGCTGTCTGTGCTGGAATGCAAAAGGATGAATTGTTGTTGTGCCATGGTTTCACTCACACTAAAACATCTGTCCCTTGCAAACAAGATAATGGGACTATTACAGGGACGATGGCCATCACAGGGTTTTTTGGCTCAGTTGCTGCGAATATATATCATCGAGGAGGATGTGGAAGGTACGAAAGTAAAATTCCCAGTTAGTCCACCTCCGCATTGTTGTGTGAGAGGTATCCTTATGTGAGGGAATGCTATGTGTGTTAGTTCAATAATATTTGCACGACTGCGACGCACACTTGAACGCAGTCGGTGTGAGAAGTGTATGTGTGCACTTCCGCGTACATATTTATATAGTACAAGTATGAATTCTCACAGCATTATCGTTGTCATATTTTCCAGTGGAAATGAGCCCTTTGTAATTATCTTTGGTCAGAGACAGCTGCTCTCCCATCAATTTCAAATCTCTTGACCTGCCTGCAAATCCTTTTTCCATTTATCTTTCTCTCTCTCTCTCTCTCTCTCACTCTCGTTCCGTTTTCCGTTTTCAGTGTTCGGTCCACTTTTTCCAGCATGTCAATCAAGGACAGGCAAGGCAGGCAGGATGGTGATGATATCTCGCTCGCTTTCTGTACATGTGTGAGCCAATTTCAAGTCAAAGGAGCCAAAGTGACGTGTTTTAGTTATAGAACAAAACCCAGCAGGTTGTTGTGAGCATTTAATCCGGATTGTCCTTGTATGGTGAGATTGGAGAGCGTACGTGTATATATATAGATATATATATATATATATTGTTGATACTGGAGGACGGAGGAGTGTAGCATATGTCGTAACTGCGCCTGATGGCTATAAGGATGAATGGGAATGAAAAATGAGCCTTTCCCCCTCTCTGTGCAGGACTCGCCGGGACAAGCTCCCAACTCTGCCTTAGAGCATTACACGGGGTTTCTTTGCACAGCAGCTGAGCTGAGCTGACTTATGTTCCGCTGGTCAATAATTACTCGGTCTAGTCGTATGATTTTCACGGGCAGAAGCCTGAGTGAGTGAAACTGACCGAGACGGTTGTTGGCTGCGAGAGTATGGGCGTGTGTGCTCGTGGTGTTCCCGGCAAGGCGGAAGGGGTGGGGAACTTCCCGATGCCAATAGTTATTGACCGAAGCAGATGTGTAGGGACAACGGAGGGATCTTCGCATTGCCCCCCCCATCGCCATAGCACAGTTTACAGTGCGAATTGGTTTGACAGGAAAGGGCAGTGTAAAATCCCCATTGGTTTTTGTCAGCAACTGTTCCCAATGACATTCCCGGCATCGAGTGTTCCTGAATGTCTGCTTTGCGGGCTCATTCCTAACTGGCTGTGAAAGGGGTAATCTGTGCCGTTCATTCCTCTGTCAGGCTGGAAGTTGGAGCCACAGGAGTGCATATGTGGAACCATCGTTGGTACGTACGAGTAGTACCGACCGTCCAAAAAGTGTGACGCGGAAAAGGAGACGCGGCGGCTTGTATTCGTATGGCCCACATGTGAACATGTGTACTTATATGATTTTCAGTCCCCCGTACTACTTTCCCCCGTAGCATAACATTAACATTCCTCAAGAGTGAGTTTGAATGATTTTACATAGTCTCAGCCCCTCCTGCTAATGGAATTTATTTGACTAGTGTAATTTTAAGCTGAGGAAGCAGCGCGGTCAGCAGAGGAGATAGAAATTGTGGAATGAGCTGGTTACGAACTTGTGGGAGGGAGCCTGGGACAGCATGGTTTGAGTGAACCGGCACACACCTTTTAGATGTGAGGTAACAGTGTAGTGACATAAGTTTACTTCACACGCTCACACACACACACACAAACACGTGTGTAATGCTAGACTAGGAACTCACATACTGTTGCTGAACAGACAAATGGTCCGAGTCATCACATTAGGTTGTTCACATGGAGACGGCACAACTGTAGTACTTGAGCTCACACTCAGGCTCACTCACTCACTCAGTCATTCCATATACTCGTGTACTTCTACCAGTTGTTCTCACACGCGGCGGAGACGGAGGGGGCCAATGTTATTTTGAGACTTTTCTCGTACCACACAGAGTATTATTATGTAGCGTGTTTACTCTACGATGGACAATTGGTCACCGGGTGCGGGTATTACTACTATTAGTCTCCGCGTGGACGCGGTTGGACATGGTTGCGGAAATGCGCATCTTATATCCTCTCTTTTACCCTCTCCCTAACTTTCCACTTGAATGACTCTGAGTACCCTTTAAAGTAATAATAGTTCATGTCCCCTTTCTCGCCGTGACCAGTAGTAGTAGTGAGAGGAGTATTGGGCTTCCGGTTAGTTTCCCGGTAGGAAATGCTCATACTGCCCATTCCTTTTAATGCTCGCTTCGCGGGGTGCATTTTCATACACCCCGCTAGCATGAGTAACGTGCATATAAACAGCAGTATGAGAAACCTAAAGGGAGGAGGCTGTGCCGTAGGAATAATTAATTCTTTACCTTTTCTTCATAGTTAAGGTTAAGGGCTGGTTGTGTACGAAAAGTTTATTTCTCGAATGAGGAAAGGGCTTGTGGGTGGCGGAATATATAGATAGTGGCGGGAGGTGGAGAAGGTGGGAGATGGCGAGATGTTATTGTCATCAGTTTGTACGCACATGTGTACATATGCGTGTATCCCTGCTAGAATGAGGTATAAGGCTTTTGAAAGAATTAATTCCCTCCTCTGCTGGTCTACCCTGATAAACCAGGAGGACAGAGAGAGAGAGAGCGCGCGAGGTAATGGTTAATAATGATGGGTGGTGCATAATAACTAGGTTGGGGAGAAACGGGAGATATACGGAGATAAGAGTTCCGTGTGGCTCATATTCTGGTTCCTCCAAAGTAGATTGAGGTGGAAAGGAGACGAAATTGCACATCTGGAAAAAGTCTGATGGTAAAATGCCAGATGGGCTGTATCTCTCCGTCTCCCTAACTCCCTCCCTCCCGCTTGCAGTAGTGTGTGTGTGTGTGCATGCGTGTTGTGTATACATGTACGTGTTATGTTCTTTCTACTTTCTGTCTCTCGCAGCTTCTAACTCATGCAAGGAGCTTCACACTGTACGACGGGAGTTAGGTTTTGATGCATATAAACTCCGACCCCACCTCGTCCAACAACAGTATACTGTCGTACTACTATACTTGGACGGCGGGAAAAACTGCAGAAGGGAAGAACTTGAAAGGTTCCTAGCTCTATACAAGGATTTTGGTTGGATGCTCAATATATATTGGTGAATAAGGTCATGTGTGCAAATGTGTAGATTCAGCCTGGATCAAGTCTCCCTTTGTCCTCACGCCTATTTTCCTCTACTGTCCCCAACATGATGTGCATGTTATTGTGCTCTGCATTACTCACTATGACCCCGACTCTGAGACCAAGTAAAATCTAGTTAGGCGTGGCTTTGGTCTGGTTAGGTATATTGTAATTATGGTCGTGATTAGAATGTCATTTGGATGTTCACATCCCTGGTATTAATTTACATGGATTTCCATATGCGTATACACCCAGCAGTCTTACTACACTTAATTCACAATGTGAACAATCTACCACAGTTTTAATTTAACGGCCACGCCACTCCGAAGTGAATATTTCCTATCCACTCCGCTCTCCTGCAGTTTGAAAATTCACACAATAATGTTTTGTCCCGATTTCTTGTTCCAATTCTACCGTTCCAAAAAGAGAAAACTCATAGTTGTTGGCGACAAAGTGGCGGAGACTCGGGGGAAGGTAATAAAGAGAGGCGGTAGCTTCTGTGACGATACCATGAAGGGGGTGACTCATGCTAAGAAGAATTCTACTACTAGCGAGGAGTTGAAGTGTGACATGCTTGAATGGAGCGGATGTGAGAAATTTGGAGCCATACGTAAGGGACAACGGATTTTTTTTGTGTGTTCACCCGGCATTGAAAGCATCTATATCATGATGAAGGTGAATAGAGGGCAGGTCGGTGGGGTCTACAGAGTTCAACCTCAGGTATTGTCTGCACTTTTAGAAGAACGTAATTAGAATTCGGTTTACACCTTTGCATGTACGATGGGAATATTTGGCGCGGCTGCACAGCTGGGCTAGCGCTGGGAGAATGTCCCGGTGGTGTATTTCGTCCTCCCTTGTACGCACTACAACCCGCGCTCGTAGTTATTTCAACATGAGAGCCCATGGAAACATGGGAGAGAGTGTTTGGTGGGGATTTGCCAAGGCGGGTTGTTGGTGCACATGAATAAAAGCTATGGAGAAGAAGGTGTTTGGGAGCAGGTGAACTCTGTACATTCTTCTCACCCTCTCGCTGCATGTCCGTTGACTAAAGCATTCTTAAGGAGGAAGTTTGCCAGTGGAAGAGCTCTTGGCTATGCTCTGCGGGCCTGCCTGGGATCGGCCAGTATGGATATTGAGTAGGAGACGGACGGACGTAACGGGAACTGGACATTTGGAACCCAGTTGTTCCCACTACAACTTTTGTTATTATTGTTGTTGGTACTGTTGGTGTTACCTTGGGGTTTGCGGGAGTAAAGCACGGACGTAAGGTACACAGCAGTCCGGCCCCTGTTCCCCCTTCCTTATAGTTCAGTCTCATGTATACGGGGTAATGCAAGTAGAGAGAAGCATAAGTTGAGTTATGTGTATAGATGTAGTGATAAGGATAAATTATAGTTGAACCTGATGGGAATAGAATTTAATTAGAAACAGATGTTCTCGATTCATTCTTTTCCTTCTTTATGTTCTTCTTCAAGTAGTTCCCCAAGTGTTCCCTCTCTCACTCTCACTCCCTTTATTCAATTTCAACTTTGTCCACCTTGAGTGGAACCTGGTGGATAGTCACAAATTTACGTACTACGGGTGGCGGAGTACCGTTCACACACACATACACACACACACACATACACACACACACTTCTTAGAACTCCACAGGGATGGCTTAAGTATTTATATGGAAAGTAGTGCTAGAGAGCAAATGTAAACAGTGGGAGAGCGGGACTGTATAAGCCGAGGCTCATTAAGTGCCCGCTTAATGGTAGGTTAATCCTATACACAGCACAGTAGTTCTGAGAGTGCGGGAAATCCATGGACGTCATCATCCCTCATCGTCGGGTCAAACAAAAGTTTCTCCACATTGCGGCGGTCTCCTCCTCCTCCTCTGAATATTCCGCTTTTAAAGTATTGAGCGCTTTGGTTGAGCACCGCCACATTCCCGGTATTAGGAGCATGTGGGATTGGAGTGGTAGTGACGAATATTTAACACATTAGGCGGATGGAAAGTGTGGAATGTTTTTTAAGTAAACTTTAAAGGTGGGTGTAAATTTGAATGATTTTTTTCTTTTATATTTACAGGGCTGAGCAAAGAAAACTCCCACCCACACAATCGGATGAGTGAGAGTCCCAAGGTGCGCGAAGGGTCGGCCGGAAGTGGGCATCAGTCTCCGCCAGCATCCAATATACGAAGCTCGTCCCATTCCGCACACAGTCATGGTAGTAGTCACAACTTTGGGCACGCATTCTCGTCACCTCACAGTACCTCAGCAATAGGGAACGGGCTGGCCGGTGGATCGGTTACTGGAGGGGGAACCCCCTCTCCGCCAGTCAACGGCACGACGAGCACCCCCACTGCCAACACTTCGGGCTCATCCTCGTCATCCTCTGGCAGAACCGCGTCATCCTCTAATTCATCCGGCTCAGGTGGTTCTGGAGGAGGAGGAGGAGGAGGGGGTGGAGGAGGCTCTACTGGTGAGCAAATAAGTTCAAAGTTGATAGAGATTAACATGGTGGAGTTTGGAGAATGGGTTGTGGGGTACGAGCTTGTGTATAAAAATATTTGTTTCAGGCTCCATACATGGAAGTGAAGGGGTGGGTCACGGGAGTAGCGGAAGATACGTGTTGAAAATCAAAAGGTTTCTCGGAACTCTCCTTCATTTTGGATGTGACATCTCTCCCGAAGTGGGAGATCGAGTCAGGAGCCTAGTCTTTAATCTAGTGGTAAGACATATATGATAGCACAGGCTATGGGGTTCAGTCAGTCCTGCACATCATATGCCATTGTGTCTGTATAGACGTGTTGTGTAGACGCACACGTTTGACGATATGGCTTTGACGTGAGGAACTAGTTCTATGGAACCACCCATGGATGTGCGTATGCCTTTGCCTCTGGAAAGGCGGGAGAGTATATTTTCAGTGGGTATTTTCGTGGTATTTTTAATAGAGCGGCCACCTGAGCATCGAGGAATTTCATCACTCCCTGCAAGAGGTGACTTCGTTCCCACTACGGCCATTTGTGCTGCCATTTTTGCGGGCACACCTGCCGCTTCTCCAGCGAGAGATTAGTCACCTCGCACGTATTGCCAAGCAGGTAGTGACGCGAAGGAAATAAATGTTGTGTGCAGATGTTCTAACTACTACGAGGACGACTACTGCTACCACGACGAGCACCGTCGTCGTCGTCGTCGTCGTCCTAGCCACCGCCGCTCCGAGGATGACTTGGTAGCAAGCTACTTATGTTACCAGGGAACTGCCGGCCAAGATATGAATCTGTTACATTAACTTGATGAAACATATGCCTCCAGAGCCTTTCCCCGTCTGCACCGATGTTGCCTCATGGCTGACGCACACACCCCGTCTGTATATGGGGATATGCGATCATCCCTATATAAATATATATATATACTTATGTGCATATGTATGCATATATATATAAATATATCCAAGCTATTACTGTGCTCAGCTGGAAAAGTTCTTACGGTGGATTCCACTTCTCCCTGTCCCCCATTTCGCAGTATAAGGTCCTCGCCCGCCGTAGTTTCAAGGGCGTAAGAAACGGCTGAAATTTGCCCCTCAAGTCCACCCTCACGGCCAACAAAGTAGTTTGCCTGTGGAGAAAAGTGTTAGAACACCTGAACACACACGGTTTAACTGTGTTAAGTGACTCGCATTTTGGCTATACTTTATAGTACTAACGTCTCTTTTTCCACTAACTATGTGTAGACTCCACTAAGCTACATTAGAAGTCACGAGCAGGTCATATTCGAAGCGGGCTCATCTCCTGGGGAACCGTGTGACATCTTCCACTCAGAAGCCGCGGACATGGGATTAGCACGGAAGAGGAAGGCTTCTGAAAGGTGAGAGACAAGTATTTTCATTATCTCACTTTTATACTACATGTGCAGCATGATGTCGTATTTTGAAAAATCCCATGTCCAGAAGCTCTAGCCATATGTTACACACACACACACACACTCTCTCTCTCTCGCTCGAATGTGTGAGGAAATGGGAAGGAAGGAAGGAACGGAGGAGGAGGGTAGCTGCAGTGTGGGCTGCGTATTAGTCTTTTCCCTTTCTCCTTCCACTCTCTGTTCTCCCTGCGGGTGTATTTATTTTGCTTTTGCGCTTGATATGAAACAGAGGCCAGGCTGAGGATGGGCTCCAGATGGAAGGTGTGATTGCACATGTTCGGAACGTGTGTATGCAAATTTTTTTTCCTCACAGCTGACTAAACGCTCCGGAATTCGGACCACGATATTATGGGTCTCCCCCAGGAAATCTAGGCACACGGCAGTACATGCACAGTATAAGACAGACATAAGGCGACGTGTGGAACTCATGCATGCAAGCATGCATGCTTGTCAAGGGTGGGAACTGATGATGATGATGATGATGATGGAAAGTGAAGAAATGGTCAAATTTCATTAGATGCATGCCAGCTCGGCGGCAGCCGGAGGAAAGTTCGCCCAGGTTTTTAGAAATAATGAGCACACACAGGGAAGAAACTTGGTGAGGGAAATGTGAAGAAAATGACGTAGAGCTTAAAGAGTTACAAGGAGGAAGTTAAGAACACGTGGGTGGAGGCTTGGTATGTGTATGTGTTAGTGGATGTGTGTGTGTGTCTCTGAGTGTGTGTAACCAAGAGAATAGCCCAGTTGATCCGAACGGCCTATATATGAGAAGTTTAATATGACGGGAAAGTGAGCTGGCCAGCATAGAAGTGAGCTTTCTAATACTTATACAGAGACCGGCCTAGTAGCCGTCGTTGGAGCTGTGGTAGACGAGTAGTAGAAGGCGGAGGAGAAAAGCGATATTGAAACAGCTGTACTGCTCGTGCATACGTAAAATGTGAGGCATGTGGTGTTTTTGAGCTAGAATGGGACCGACAGTTTCCAGTTGGCCCCATGTTCCACGATTGATATTGACCATCTGTGCCCATCTTTTATATATACGCAAGCTACCTATCTCAAGTCATGCACTTTCCTCTCTCTCTCTCTCGCCATTGCTCTCCTCCCGGCTTTTAACTTACGACTACAACGAGTGTGTGTGTGTGTGTTCCCAGCCCGCGCCCTTCCCCTCTGTCCCTGCTGCTCCTGCTGTTGCTACCGCTGTTCGGCATATGGCACTGTGCAAAATCAGGTTTTCACGCAAGCTGAGATTCAATTTTTCCTGTCTGTCTCTCTCGTCGTCGTAACTTGCCTCGTACTTGTTCCGGATAAGCTAGATTTTTTCAAGATGGACATGTGTGTAATCAGCTCTGTGTGTGCATATGTTTCCTCACCCACTCACAGCTAGTTTTAAGCATTCAAAAGCTATCTTCATCTTGAGGGATTAATTGGAGGTGTGTGTGTGTGTTTCTGGATGAATTTTAATGTTTTTTTTACTTCTGCAGCTTTTACGAAAATGGAGAGTCGGGTGAAAGCGGATATGTATCCACACCGAAGCGTCATCACGCCAGCATTTTCTCACCACCTTTTTTCATTACTTCAACGGGTAGCTCAACGGGTGCGGGCGGCGGTGGCTCATCCGGAAGCTCAGCTGCAGACTTTCGAGATTATTACACTTCCGCCTATCCCCTCCTGTCCACCATCCACCATGGTCATGGCCACCCGCTCCACGAGTCAGTCCCACCGACGAGTCTCACGCCAAACCATACCCCTGGGCCGAGTAATGGGAGTATTCTGGGCAAGGGAGCCGTGGGACCTGAGGAGGAGTGGAAGAATATTCATGTTATGCTCAACTGCATTCTCAGCATGGTGGAGAAGACGAAGCGGGCTCTGGCCATACTTCAGAACCGAACTTTTCATGGGGCAGAGGCTGGGGAAGGCGGGCGTGAGACTGGGGGTGGCAGCAGCGGCAGCGGGGGTGGTGGTAGTGGTAGCAACAGTTCCTCCTGGTTGCGAAGGCCCCAGTCAGCCTTTTCACATATGGACAATTCCTCCGAGGATTTCAAGCGGCAGGCGAGTGAGATGATAGCTCAGGCCTTGCGTGCCACGGAGGATCGGGTCGCTGAAGTTAAGCGACGTGCCGGTAAGTTGCCATGAGGACCTGCTAGAGTCCTTCAATATTTCCTCTCCGGCTCCGGCAATGCCCTCTCTTGTTTAGTTTTAACGATAAACAAGGAGTTTTGAGGCACACTACTCGGTGGAAGTCAAGTTTATAAACTTTCCTTGTAGAAATTTGGTAAAGTGAGCTGCTGGCTGTGGGTCGTAATTAGATTGGGGTAGAGAATATGACTGACGACTGAGTATGTTATGGAGAAGAGAGCGATGTGGTGAGGGCGGCAGCCTGAGGGAACGGAGACTGTTTTCGTCATGTAAATGAACCGGAATTTTCCCACAGTCCACTGTTTTAACGGGTAGTTGTCGTATTTCCCTCAAAATCCCTGTTTTGTTTTCCTCCTCCCGACGCGGAAACATCCGCGGAGAGGGAGATGAAGAAACTGCGTGCATGTACACATGGACATGTGCCGCTTGTGTCATCCCACGCACTTGACTGCACAGACGTACGTAGAACATACATAGATAGTGTCCATGTTTGGGTACAAGTTGCATGTGATAGGATCTTGATGAAGTTCTTCTTCCTGGATGAGTGGAAACTTATTCAGATGGAATGGAAGACTATATTGTACTTGTATAATGGGGTATTTCCCAGGAATACGTAGGGCATACTCCGAAATGCTTTGCACGAAGAACCCTTTGGATACTACGGTGCAGTGGTGGTGGTTGGTGCGAGAAGGCGGGAGGGAAGGAGAGCATATTGTGATCCTTTATAAAATAATCTTAGTCTAAATTGCCAACACGATACATTCGATGTCGTGGGAACAGAAGCAAATGTCATGTTCTTCTCATCTCCTCAGTTTCTCTCTCTCTCTCTCTACCCATCTCGAGCATGAGTTTGGGTAGTGGAATGGCTCGGGAAACGTATACATCCTCTCTCTCCTTTCCGTCTCCCTTACATTTCCCTCATGGCTCTTAAGAGGAGCGTCGTTGTCGTTGTCTTCGTCGTCGCCGTTGTCCGAACCAGCTGGAGCTATTTTTCTTGTTCCGTACTTTTGAACCGACACGATTACTCTCACTCTCAAGTTTTCGACGCGACCAACCATCTTCTCCCCTACAAATTCCCACGTGGACCAAAGTTGTCCGCGTGGTAACTATAGTGATTTTCTGGCATGAATTGAAAGTTTTGCCACTGTGGCAGCGTTGGTGGAAATGGGAGGAGGAGTGGGAATGTGTTTTGATATGGCGACGATGAGCAGGGAGAATGATAATGAATCATTGTAAAATGCGGCTACTTTGCAGAGGAAGCGGTTCAGGAGGTGAAGCGACAAGCACTGGTGGAGTTGCAGCGGGCTGAGGCAAGAGCTTGTGAAGTGGTGGCAGCCGAACGAGCCCGTTTGGAACGCGTCCTGCTCGACTCGAGGAGAAATCCGGCGGAATCCGTGATCGTGGGAGCATCCGTGGATTCTGAGGTATGATATGATGAGCATGATGTGTACATAAAGCAATAACTGGGATTGGAAGTATCAAGAAGGAATAGCCCATGGACGTGGGGTGATTCCTTCCGGTTTGTTTGTAGATTCCTCCAGTTATGTGCGGGTTGGATTTACTCTAATTTGTTCTTTGGTTGTGTGGACAGACGTGCTGGAACTGTGGTCGGAAGGCTCATGAGACGTGCAGCGGGTGTAACATGGCCAGGTACTGCAGCGCATTCTGTCAGCACAAAGACTGGGAAAATCATCACTCGGCATGTGGCCGAAGCAATTCGTCCAGTAGCACATCCGAACGGGCTGCCAGTGGTGGTGGCGGTGGTGGGGCTGGAAGCGGAACGGATAAAAAGAATTCTCTCATCATCCACGAAAACAGTAACTCGTCCCCCATCAACGTAAGTCACCCCTCCCCGGATAACCATTCTTCAGGGTCAAATAATTAATATTGTCTTCTTTAGTGTTTTTTGAGTAAATTTCTAATTACAATTGTAAAGATTGAAAAACATGGTAGTTAATTTTGTTTCTACTTTGTAAATATATATATTACAGTTGAGTGTGCAAGTATTTCGGTTGGATCGATTGTACTACTGCTGTTAAGAAGGTTGCTTGTTATAGCAAGCTTGTAATTGTAATATATATGGAATGCATTTGTAATTGTCGGTCCTACAACAGTGAAACAAGTCAAAAGCTCTTTGGTCGTCATACGATCACGAGTCTGAGTCTTCGTGTTCTTCTTGAGCGTAGTCGTACTAGCCATTGAATATCACGTGAGTAATATCATAATTAAGTAGTTATTTAAATCCTAAAAATCGTTGAGTGCTAGCCCTCTCCCTCCGTCTTGTACTCTAAACGTTATGATGGAAGAATTTCGGCACTCCGTTAGTGTGTCCTATTAGTGGTTGTCGTCAATTACGTCATTATTATTATTATTATTATTATTATTATTATTATTATTATTATTATTATTATGGGGGTGGAACGTTTTATATATGAAACAAATTCCATACATCATGTCTCTGCCGAAAGAGAAAGGGTGTGTAATTGTCATACATTTGAATCCTTCGGCTTGGATGGCCAGAGTATGAAATGCCATGGTGTAATGAGTTTGTAATGTACGTTAAAAAGTTAAGAAGGAGGCGAGAATTCTGAGAATTGTTTTCCTTTGATTACAATAATGTATATGTATGTGGATGGATGGGAGGTGTACAGGAGCAGTGGAAGTTGCAGTCAAGATTCTCGAGATCCCATTTTCGTGTGTCTATATACGGCTTGTATTTGCTGAATGTGTAAGAAGCTACAATTTACAGTTTCCTGTAAAACTTCCCCCTTGTGAATTGTTTGTTTCTCTGAGATTTTAGAATGAGTTTATATACGAGCCTTTTTTTAAATTTCTAGTCTTTACTTTAAAGAAGTAAAAGATATGGTTGGCGACTTTTAGTATGTGGAGTGTAGTTTGTTTGTGTTCACGTCATACAATATTGGGTATGAGTTACCATGCTGTTATTACTTGTGTGTGGTCACCGAATAAAATATTTAAGAGCTGTTTCTGTTTTAATGTCTGTAATTTTCCCTAGTGTATTGAGACTTGGGCATACTTCTTATACTGTCGTAGAAAACTGGGAGCTTATCAAACTACAGTTTCAAGAATTATAATTAGGGTTATCTGGTCAAATAACAATCTTCAGCAGTATATGAAGACTAGGTATAATAGAGATAAGCTGAACTTGTGAATCGTTATGATTTGGAATCGCTAACTCACCGTAGAAGCATGCGGAGTGAATAGCTAATTTGAAATTCGATGACATGGACGCGACCCAAAGACTTAGTCATGGCTTCAAATAGTTGAGCGACCAATGAATCCGTGATGGGTAAGCAGAGCCTACGTTAAAAATGGAGCTGTCTGTATCAGTATCACCCTGAGAGCCACTCTCATCCCCTCCCATAGCCCTCCCAGAGGAGTCCGTGAAGTCGAAGGACATGCGACTCTGCCTCGTTATTTTCATGCTAATAGTAGAGTTTATCTTCCTCTGACCACAAAACCAACGATGGAATATTAGCGTGTAGGAACGGCTCCACAGTCGGTCAGAATGGAAATCTTGAGATCACTTTTACTTGACTATAATTTATTGCTCTACGAAAATACATTGCAGTCTGTCACTTCAACCCAGATTTCGTGACTGACGAGAAAACTGTAACGTATGGGAAAAACTTGCAAGGCACACCTGAAAACTACTGAGAGTAAGGCTCAATCCAAGATTATTAAATATATATATTATTATTTTCACATATTCTAAAAAGTACGTGCCAAATCTGTATCTACCGAAACATAGCGGAATGTTAGGCAATATTTAATAATATTTTGGTTAACTCAAACAAAATTAAATTAGGAACCAATCCAAGTTAGCATTGTTGTATAGTGGCAAATGAATCTATAGTGTGTAACTGTATAGAGAAACTTAAAGATCAGAAAAGCAGCAGCGCACCAACCGACAACAACAACCATGCGTCAGAGGGAGTACTTTCGCGACCCACCCGGTGGTGCCTCAAATATATAGCATGCGCTTTGAATCATGAGCACCAGTTAAGCATAGCGCACTAACAGGTGACACAACAGGCTGACGTTTTTTTTACCAGTCTATAACATTTTCAACGGAGGCGACATCCCTCATCGTCTCTACAGAATAATAACTTTTTATCAACATTAAAAATAAATCCCATCTCAGATCTTCCCAAAATTCCAGTACAAATTTCGAAGACCACTAGGATTAGTATCCTGTAGGACTCAAAAGCAGATTCCTCTCTCTCGTAAATATTCTATTTTTTTTCCTCCTTCTCCTCGGACTCTTCGATATTGGCCGTTTTACACTGAGGACAAACTTCTAAGTCCAATACACGAATTATCTGCAAATATAAAAGAATAGGGAGTTAGCATGAAAAAAATACTGTGAGCATTTAACTTGGAGGCCACATCACAACTGTCCAAAATATGTCACGGTTGAGTAAAAAGCTATCTTATTCCACACACACACACACCCCTCTCAGCAGGGCAAACAGACTACTACTACTGTGTGAGTGAAAAAATGGGAAAAATACCCGAGGGTGTTTAGAACACTCCTTCTTCACTCGCAGATTAGCTCCAACGTAACCGCAAGCCCGACATACTACTTCTGTACATGGACGATCACAGAAATCACACGTTGACGTTGAAGATGATGACTCAGGCTTTTCCTTCTCTCCAGTTTTCCCAGTCTTCGGAGATGGCGGTCGATTCCGTGGCTTGGGATGTCCGTGCCCCTGGTATCTGCCTCCCTGTGATTGCTGATGACCGTGGTTCTGACCACGACCACGACCGAATCCACGACCCGCTACTCCACCACCTCGTTGTTGTTGTGGACCTTTAATTTAAAGTTCCATTACTCACTCTTTCTCCATCTATATGTCAGTCCATTACAGTAAATCAGTTCATTGCAAACATGACATCCTGAATTAATTTCAATACAAATAAGTCTCCAGAAGACGCTATACGCATCAATTAAAAATTCAGACCTTTGGGGGCATTGGTAGGCCGCGGGGGTAAGTCGACACGGTTCTTATTCTGTACTTCTCGGCCTGGAATCCCATATGTGAACTTAACCCCGAGGGGTTTCTCTTCCGTCGAATTATTTTCCTTCTCTACCGATGCACTCTCTTCCGTCTGGAGCGAAAAATTAAAACCGTGCATAATACCAATTGTACCGTCAAGCAGAGTAGCCGCTGCCGTCTCCGAAACTTCGCCTTCGCCCAAAGTTATTTTACTTCTATACGAGCACAATAAAACATTGGCGGAGGATTTTCTTCATCCCACATATTTTTATGCTTCACCGCTAGCACTACTTCCACTCCAAGTTTTAAGCAATAAAGGATTGTTTACGCAAATAAATCCTGTCTAGAATTTCCATGATAAACGCCCTGACAAAGTGCCAAAAATTAAGAGCCGCGGAGACAGACCGACAGATGTGCTCCACCAACTCCGATAGCATCTACCCCATTTTTCCGCACAATTTTTTTCTTCTTACCTTGGATGCCATGACGTGAAAACTGTAGCCGGTTTTCAATCCCGATAGAAAAGTTACTGATCAAAAAATATACTATTATTCACATATACGTAAGTTCACTCACAGTCCACAACAACGTCTCACCGTACTGACTCCAAATAAATTGGTTACCACTACCACACCGGTCTTCCACTTCACAACTAATCGTGTGCTGAATACTCTGAAAATTACCCCAGCCGTCCGTCAGTCTCTGTGTCTTCTCTTCTGCACGGCTCACCAGCCGTCAAATTGCGAGCGCATCTGCAAAACAGTAGAAAATGTTGGTGGCGTAGGCGCGGTTAAAGACGAACGAAACGGCCTGCAAACAAGATTGCATACATATCTCAAATCCCAAGCCTTCGTTCATCATGCAAGCCGCAACCAGCAGCAGCCGTGTACGGTTCGAGCCGAGCACCGACCCACGGAATACATACTTACTCTCAGGAACTCCATACTCTTTTCACATTCCACACTCCTCGTCATGAGAAGGTAAGAAAGTAACAGGCAGCAGAGCAAAAGTATACACAGAGAGCCAGGAAGGTATCAACAAGAGAGCTTCAGATTTTTCGTGGACCATAAATCACGGCGTACTTATTACAGAGCAGCCCTGAGAGTGTAACACATGGAAGTGTAGACACGCTCTTATTTGTCTTTCCGTCCATGTTCACACACACACAGATGTATATATGCACACAGGTATGGAGGAAAAATTCGCTCACTCGGACCCCTCCGTGCCTCTGTATATATTTTTAGTCCATATGTGTGACTCTATCTGTATTTATGAAAAAGGTGATTCGTATAGCTAATGAGCCTCGCGCGATTCTTTAGCTAGTTTTATGCACTTAGGGAATGGTAAATTAATTCAAACTTCATTGATTGGCATAAAGTTTTCATTACTATTCTGTGTCGTTCACAAAGGGATGGTCTTCTTCTTCACGGCCACCGACGGTACTCTTCTGTGTCTGTGTATATGTGTCACCACCCGACCACAGCGACTGTCCGTGTATGTTCCTCGTTGCACTTTAATATACACTCAAGCAACCCTCTTCATTCAGTACAGTGTGTAGTGCATGATCGGGACGTGGATGTTGGTTGACTATTCTCTGCACTGTGAGGGGTTGACTCCGCTTCAACTGTGGGGAGCAGCAGAGATGTAATTTCAAAGACACTTGACACGAAGCAAATTAAGTAAGAATGACTCAGACACAGACTTTCCTACACCCATTTCCCTTTTAAAGTCACTCAGCTTACTGCATTCGACGTGCATGGGGGATGAATGAAGTCAACAAGATCTTCTGTCCAATAAACTCAATCTGAACGGCTTATTAGAGAGATAGAGAGAGAGAGAGTATGTGCGTGTGTCTATTTGTACGTTGGTGTGTGTGGACTGAAATGTCATTTGCGAAAAGATTGTCAGCAATCCATACAGTAAGAGCTGCAGTCACACTGGTTGTTCTATGCGCTGAAGGCATATTAGGAGAGTATGGTCGCCTGGTCGGCTGATTGTGTGAGGGAAGTGTGGGGTAGTGAATGAACCCTGGAATGCAGCCTCTGGGCATGTTTTGTATCAAGCTACAAATCAAATCTTACGTACATAAATAATGTAAGTCACTTTGCAGCTTAAACTTTTGCTGTTGTGGGGAATATGCAGGGCGCCACTGCTGCTAACAATTCACGTTCACACATATACTCACTTCACATCTACATCATATGAGCCTGAGCCAGCCAGACCCGCGGTGGGAATTAATTTGCGGATCGCCTCGGTCTATATGTATGTGTAGTAGGGTCTGTGTGTCACATGCACTTGTGCAAGGTGATGCAGGCAGGTCTTTAAAGCATGGGGCGAGTACAACGAGTACTCTGACTGTGTGAGTGATATCTACGACGATTAGGGGATAGCAATGTTGGTTATGGAGCCTGTCGTGTTTATGTTAACTTGATAGATGCTGGAAAGAAAGACGATGTGGCATGTAGAACGAACGCTTGCCTTGATTTTAATCAGTTTTATTTGCAGTATTCTCTTGCAGAAATGAACGCCAACACGGACTGCTAAGGAAGTAGTAAGGCGGTCAATGTAATGATCACGAGCGAGCTGGTTCATGTGATAGTATAGAGTGGAAGACCATGAGGAGAATAGCCTGGGGAAATTTACCAATAGCAGTGACATTAACTTGACTTTAATATCATCTGTGTTCCTTGTGACTGTGGTGACAATGATCATTCATGATGAAGGTGGCGGGGGATGTGTGAGGCAGGCCGTTGGATGTGGGTGGATGTTAGCACCTGTGATATTCATACAGGACGTATGTCATACTGAACTCAAGAGATTGATAATTTATTATCATTTTCGCATTCCATACAATATTTATCCTTGTCGTATACGGTTATGGTATGGTATGACAATATGGCACTCCAGCTAAACAACGTGGGAATTGTGCCTATTGTGCTCATACGAACTTTGTTCCGGATCGAAATATTAAGACAGTGATAACAGCAATCGGTGAATGAAAGTATTATACATGTGTCAGTACTCGTCATAGTACAGCATGTTTTTCACGGTGATTACATCTTCAGTTAGGAATCTTGTTGATGGCTGCTGTTCATTGTTATCAGCACGAAAATGGGCGCGCATAATTTGTGTAGGGTGAACCCAAATATTACTCCTTCCCATCCTTCCGGAGTAATTTCGAACATATTTTGTTTGCACAGTATTGTACTGAACTTTCAGTGAAGATAGCAGTAAATCACCATTCGAATTAAAAATATTGTGAGACGAGTTAGATGCTCGAGGGTCGTAGGCCTCACTCAGTCAGAGATGGGCGTGGTAGCCGGCCCACCTACGGATTCAGTGTGGGGGAGTTCAGGGCGATGCCGTGAGCTCTAAGGGGCTCTCACTCTAGGGCAGTGTGCTGTCCTCCACAACGGATCGACTTAAGATTTATAGAATATAAGACCCACCCCTAGCATATTACTAATCCTGAAGTATTTCCCTCAACTAAAGCCTCGTTTCGTAAATATTCAAATTTAAATTTTCACCGAAACAATTTCTGGGAAATTTAACATGGGATTTCCCGTAAGGATACTAACGCGCCCAATGGTGCTCCCATTGGTACGGCTCAAAAAATTCACTCCACACAAACTAGTGTTAAATGATTGAATATAGCGCCTGAAATAGCGATTTTCAGCGTAACTGATCATTAAACAACCGAAAAGTTGGTATTTTCAACCATGTAGCACTAGTTTGTGTAATATGCTAGGGCTGGGTCACATATTTTATAAATATCGAGTTGATCCGTTAGGCACCACACTGACCCTCCTATTATTATGAAGTAATGAAGTAATGATAATGTCAATAATAATTTCCCATTTGGCAACACATGAGAAGCTTTCTAGATTGTGGATTCGTAAATTAATACTGCGTGAAAGGATCAAATGATCTTGAGTTTGGAATCCAAAAGCTATTAATGATTCCAATGCAATTTTACAATTTAAAGAGTGTGAACTCTCGGCCTTGACCTCGTAAAATATCCTGAGGTGATGGAATCGAATAGCATTAGTCTATAGCTACGAGTTGGCTGGCACTCAAATGGTATCGTTCAATCATCCTTACAAGTCTTGTGCTGCGGTTGTATATATTGAAAAGTTGCAGCTGTAACTGTAAAAGCTGGTCTGGGATTGGAGGTATTTTGTAATGAGACTCCTGGTGTACCAACCTTGAAAGTAGAATCTCATTCTCGAATGAATGCACCACAAGAGTGCTATCAGGTGCACAGTGCACCTGCAGCAAACGATGAGATCTTCGTACAGCAATAATGTGTGGTATAGTACGATGGGATCCCTCCTCCATGGGTTTGTTTTGCAAAGGAACGAAAGTTTCAAATATAAGAGACATTTTGCAAGTACTACATACTCCTCTTAATACCTCGTCTGTGGATGAATGTACAGAGATCTAGTCAAGGTTTGCCGTTATGTAGAACCATTGAAGTCACGATGTACACCTTGCTGTGTTGCATCTACATTTTTGTAAAGTACGCACACCCTAGAATTCTCTTGCCCCAAACTGAGAACTGTAGCATCCTACACTTTATCGCTACAGTGCAGCGGAAAGGTACTTTACTGTGTATAGTTTGCCCTTCTAACATATTATGGATTGAATGCGCGTGTGCGGCACTGGTCGTAGATACAGGTCTAAAGTTTACCATGATGGAAGCGATTGAAGGGAAGAAAAATGCCGCGGAAAACTGGATTAGTAAATATTCAAAAAATTTTGAAGTGAATAAGATTCCGCACAACAATTTTGTAATCACGTTTGCTTATGTAATCCTTATATATGACATGCTCTCTTCTACGCACTAGGAAGTTCGCCTGGGAGTTACATGTTACGCCTGACATTACGTATTATAGTGATAGAAAAAATGAATTGTTGTCACGTCTCAAAATAGCATATGACTTAGTAAATAACAAAATCATGTGATCTTTGATCAGATGTGAAAATCATATTACAGATCAACCAAGTTTTGGTCTAAAAAGTGGATCATAGATCCACAGCCAAAATAGTTGAGTTTTTTGCTGGTCGCTGCGATTTGACTTGGATACCATTGCGATCCATATTTCGAGATTAATAATTCCGCATTATCTTGTATTTGTCTAAAACGATTTTAAACGGATCTACACCGGTTTCACAATTTCCATTTCCTTTGAAACCAGATGAAGATATTGGTTTATGGGAAGGAGGAAACACAAAAATAGTAACAATTTTTTTAAACTACAAAATATTGGTTTAGTTAAAATTGTAATTTTGTTCAAATCGCTCTCAGGAGGTTCACTGTGATTGAATATGTAGGCTATCGGGAGGCTAACAATATCGATGATATAATCAGCAGCTTAATATGAAGACAGACCGAGGCCTCTAAAGAGCTCTAAAAGGAAGTTCAGTAGACCACTTGACCAGTCGAAGAAAGCATGCTAGCTTGGAGACTTCTTAAATATCCCCCATCTTTAACTACAGCTTGAGCCAAATTTTTAGGAAGTCTGTCGATGATTTTGGGAGTACACAGCGTCATCTGTTAACATTAATTGAAGTACATCCCTATGCTTGGATTGACGAATTAATGACATCTCTGGGGAGTTCAGTATAATACTAAATGCTGGCTTCTCTATTCTTCAACTGTAGGGTTCGGTCGTGTCGTGTCGTTCGTTACAATGTACAAAAGTGCTGCAGTGGATGTTTTGGTTCGAAATAATTGGATGAAACTCAAATTGATTCATTCACTTGACGTTTATATATTTTCTTATTGAATGTCTGTTGACCTCGACTCGCGTGAAACATTGAAGTTTGGCATTACATTATTAAACATCAGGCATGCCTTATGTCTCTGTTGTGTAAGAGAAGCTAATCATATTGGCTTGGCGATTGGTAGGATTATTCGTAGGAAGTAGTCATATATGTAATGTTTTCCGTTGGAACTCGAGCTAGTCATCCGGTGGCAGATTTTTCATAATTCGTGCATTAAAGAATGACGAAACTATAGAATGCACAAAGATGAAGAGTAGCAATCTCTATTTGTCAAAAATTCTGCATCCCCAATCTCCAACCATGCTTGGTTCCGAAGATGATGTATCTTAATATAAATTACATTGTTTCATACCTAGAACCAAATCTACTGGAAATGGTAAAATATGGTAATTTACCAACCAAATCTACCGGAACTGAAGTGAACACATGATATAGCATTGAAGCACAGTCCAACGAGCGTTTTCCTATTTAACCCAGAACACAAAAATGTTTTTGAGAACTTGTATTGAATCAACGATATCTTGACTCCCTTCCCTTCAGTTACATTTTCTGAGAGAATTAATTTCTTTCCTAGAATCTTTAACAGTCATGCTAGATGTATTCTAAATGTTACAGTAACATTCCGAAGTGTAAATTATTTGTCTATTACCAGTAATATCAACTTATCAGTAGAAAAAAAATTCTACAGTGATCTTTTGATCATATTCACATGTACTTATTGAGATGTGATTTCCTCGGCCTTGTGCAAGTGTACTATTCACCAGTTCCCAACTCCAGTTAGGATGCTGATCGGCGTACCAACGCGCACAATGTAGTCCTTCCAAGCAACTTACCTCACCTTACAAGAATAATTTGCTCTCAGGATAATGTGGTGGCCCTTAAAAGGGCCGTTTGGTTATAAAATGAGGGCATCCAATCACATTTAACCTCCGTCTCAGGATAATGTGGTGGCCCTTAAAAGGGCCGTTTGGTTATAAAATGAGGAAATCCAATCACAGTTAACCTCCGAATCCGTACAGGGTACGTCCTTGTCGCTTCAGAGCATAGACCACGTCCATGGCAGTGACCGTCTTTCTCTTGGCGTGTTCCGTGTAGGTGACAGCATCACGGATAACGTTCTCAAGGAAGACCTTGAGCACACCTCGGGTCTCCTCATAGATCAATCCTGAGATGCGTTTCACACCACCACGACGAGCAAGCCGACGGATAGCGGGCTTGGTGATACCCTGGATGTTATCACGCAATACCTTCCTGTGACGCTTGGCTCCACCCTTTCCAAGTCCCTTTCCTCCCTTGCCTCGGCCAGTCATGTTGATAGAGTATGGGTAGCAGACGTATGACTTCTGAACAAGTCGAGCGATGAAAAGTGAATGCCACTTCGAGGTTAACTCTCGGTTTATATACCTAAAGGAGCGGACGTAAAAGAGAGCTACTACCATACACGCACAGCCAACGGTCGTTCCTCCTTGGCTCGAGGTTCAGCTTGCTGTATTTTGCCCCTTCCTTTCCGAAGCACAGCCGTGTACTCGAAGACTTTATATTATGGATATACATAGTTAATGTGCTTAATCATTTGGATCATGCTGGAGAATATTCTAATTGTTTGCTTCCCTCGTAATATGGAGTTCTAGTTCAAGCCAAGTGTCGTTTATGTCGACTATTACGTGGAGCAAGTTATGAGACAACATTTTGCACCGCTTTTTAGTAGAGTTTGATCTTCATTGTTCTAAATTGTATTTGTTTGCTGGAAGCATGATATGAACAAAGTGTTTCATCTGCAGCTGAAAACCGTAGCTATTAGGCACGTACAGCCTTAATTACTGCATGTATTAACGTACTTCAAAACTAAAATTTCTAAAAATAATGCGGTGGCATTCCAGGTGAAGCCTGGTTGTCATGTTAACATGGTTAGAATGTTATGTGAGCCTCATCTCATGAAGCAACTTCTTTGTAGCTCCACAGTACATGAAAATGCTTTCAAGCTGTTAGTTCTATTAGTTTTTATAGCTGACGTTTTGCCTTCTTTAGCATCCCAATGTGACGGATATAACAGTCATCATCACATAGGGTTGGTGATGCAATGTTATAAATTGTTGAGCAGGCTTACAAGGCGCATTTATATTGACACCTTTGGAACCATGAAATATTGGATTGGAAATGCCGTGGTAGCAGTGAAGAGGTGTTACTGTCATTGTTTCTTGCACTGTTTGTATGTGTTACTTGTATTCTTCTTCCCTTATCTACTTCGTGCAGCCAGTAGAATGTATTGACATTATTTGTGGAAGTATGCTATCATGAATACCATTCAGTTTCCGCGCTATTTCATTATATAATGCCTTTCCCGGCTCCGTGCCTACTGGCATCATTCATCAGGTTATCTGGGGTTAGAAATATTGCCATCATCTGTTAGTGGTCGCAGCGATTGATATCATCATGAAGATATATCTGAAAATCATAAGGTTGCTCTCAGGAAAATGTGGTGGCCCTTAAAAGGGCCGTTGGGTTAAAAACAAGTAAGCGTATGCTTCAGTTTATTTCTTTGCTGCTGCTTTCTTCGGAGATGCTGGTTTCTTAGCTGACTTTGGCTTCGCTACTGGCTTCTCCTTCTTGGGCAACTTGGTCTTGGGTGCTGCTTTAGGCTTGGCGGCTTTCGGTGCCTTGACCTTCTTCTCCACTGCTGGTTTAGCGGCCGCGGGTTTCTTGGCAACCTTGGGAGAGACAGCTTTGACAGGAGCTTTAGGTGACGCTGGTTTCGGTGCTTTGGGCTTTGCGGCTACTGCCTTCTTAGGGGAAGCGGCCTTAGGCTTCACGGCTTTCTTCGCAGCAGGCTTCTTCGCCTTGGCTTCACCAGCAGGCTTCTCCTTCTTTGCCTTAGGTTTCTTCTCACTCGCTGGTTTCTTCACGGGCTTGGGTTTGGCAGCCAACTTGAATGACCCACTGGCTCCCTTGCCCTTCGTTTGAACGAGGGTACCCTTTTCCACCGCACTCTTCAAGAACTTGCGGATGAAAGCCGCCAACTTCTCGACGTCAACCTTGTGACTATCGGCAATAGACTTCTTGATGGCTTGGAGAGAAGATCCGCCTTTCTCGTTTAGCTTGGTAATGGCCTCAATGACCATTGAAGCAACAGGTGGATGAGTAGGTGCCTTCTTCTCTGCTTTCGGCTTCGGGGCCTTTTTCACTGGAGATTCCCCAGCAGCTTTCTTAGCTCCTTTACCCTTCTTGGGACTTGGGGCTGCGGCGGCAGGAGCCTCAGCAGCTGCAGGAGTGGGTTCACTAGCAGTATCAGCCATCTCTAGCAGTGAGTTTAACACGTGTTGTCTACTGACTTACGATCGTACAACAGAAATGAAGCAGTGAGGGACGCACTTAGGCTTTATACTCGAGCAGAGAGGTGCGGACGTAGTAGAAGCGCGGAAGCAATGCAGGGGATCCCTACCTTAAGCTGTATGTCTCGCATGGGGTCTTAAGCTCTTGCATGGGGTCTACTATATTACCGCTGCTCATCCCACACCTCTTCCTTTCCCTCATTTCTATGACGATGCTCACTCCCTTAGGGGAATTTTCTTAAAAATAGAATTCTAGTTAAAAATTGAAACTTCGCGTTTATGTGCTTCCAGTGTGATTAGAACTGGGATCACATCACATAGCCTACTTACTGCTAAGAAATCCGTACGCAGATAATTTATAACGTAATATTACGCTTGAGAAAATCAGTGTAATGGTCTTCAATAATTACGTATTTAGTGGTTTACTTAATGATTACTCACAATTTTCATGGAAGATTCATCAGTTGTTTACTACAGGATTTTCATCATGTCATCAACGACCAGCATCCATTGCTGACTTACAGCACACTAATTGCATACGTGGTTCTTGTGTTAGGCTTCATTATTTCAGTTTTTACTGAATGGTTCAGTAAAAACTGAAATAATCACACAACCAGTATCATTCTTGACCCTTGCGTCTATTTCAATTTACAAAGAATAATAAAGCGATCGGATAATATAGTACGACAATATAATTAAGTAGAAGTTTTTAGCCAAGACTATAGTTTCTCAATCCGACTACAGATTAGATTTTGGTCGGTTTATGACAAGTTTTCACCTTTTTCCGTGTATCCGTTGGGATAGTAAACATGAGTTACTGGGAAGAAGAGATGAGTCCTTTAATGAATTTACACTATTAATCCCAAAAAAACAAGTCGTCTTCTGTATCCATTATGCATTTCCAAGATAGATAGAACAGAAATCTGGTACCCTGAAAGCCATGAATTCAGAACAGTGTGCTCCTGGAACACACTTTTAATTTGGGGTGACGATTCACTAGAGCCAAATGAAGAAATAAATTATGTCAAACAGTTAGTCACTACGGGTTTCAGTGCAAAAATTTAAGAAAAAGAAATGGACTGGTAGATATTTTGCGAAGAAACTTTCCAAAACGTTGATACCGATCATCCAGAACGCACATATATTTGTAATGTAAAGTAGAATTTCCGTGTGATGAACCGAAATAGCATATACTCTGTGATGGCTTACATTAAATTGGACCTTACAGGGAGGAAAACATCATAGCAGCTGCCAAAAAAAATAAAAGGTCTGCCCTTTACGAGCACGATGTTCTGTAGTAATGTTGCGTAGTGGACTTGTGAAACATAAATTACTAAGACAGAAGAATATGGCAAAGGTAAGGATGGACGCAAATATCATTCGAGTGATTGGCCTAATCATGTCCTTTTACATCTTTTACTGTGCATCATTCCAATACTATGAGTCGAATTGGGATTGCTGAAGTTACGGGTCGTTTTTAAAATCATTTTGTACAGGACTAATAAGGATTTACACTCTTGCGGTTTTACATGATCCCGATGATGATTATAAGTACATGAAGGCACCACCATCATCTCCCAACATGCAAACAAACTCATTGACTGTCTTCCGCAATGGACTATGGTATTCAAAATATTTGAACTATACTGCACTAACCTTACTCACCACGTCACTACGGATTCCTTAGAAGCGTGACAGTTCGTACATGTTCATTTCGGACTTAATACGTTTTTTTTCGACATGTGTAGATTAATTAATGTTTATCTCTTCCTCAGCACAAAGGCATGCCCGTTAGTGCCATTAAAAGCAGTACTCACTCAGGCAGTGGAAATCTGGCTAAGCATCAAGGCAAAAAATATGAAGTTTCCACCATAATGATGTTTAACTGTCACTTACGTGGACCGGGCCGTCTACTATTGTGACTCATGCATAACACTCGTGCAAGGCCTGTGAAAGTTCCTCCTGGTGGAATGATTGCCTGCAATGTTTCCATGTGCATCGGAGGACTCGTGTGGCCTTGCTCGCAACCTCAACCCTCCTATACTCATGCAGGGTATGAAAAGGAAGTATACAATACAGTGCTGTATTTTGTACCTGCTTTAAAATTCCTTTATATGCCGTATACCACAGTGGTGTACGCCCCTCCGTGTAAGTTTTATTAAAGATAGCAGTGGGGCATATTCGTTCGTGATATATGTTACAAGTTACAAGACCTTCCATTCTGCTTTTTCCTCTCCTCCACAAAAGTCCACATATGACAAATGACAAAAAGTACTAGACCTCATAAACATAATCGTATCAATTCATAACAGAGCGATTTAACAGCATTTCTTTCGGATCATACTTGTATGTGAGAATTCATAATCAAACTTTCAACAAGCTTGGAACATATGGTACATACAGATTTTTCAGCTACAAATGTGAATTAGTCTTCTGCCCTGATGTTTTTATGGTTAAAGTAGAAGAGTTCAAGTCCAAAACTTTGCAGATATAGACGTCTGGCAGGCAATCACGAGCGGCGAGACGGGAGGCCAATTCTAACCAGGGACACTTTTCACATGTCAACGGCGAACAGCGCCGACCAACCTATAGAGCGCAGAGCTTATCCATAAAGATTACACCTCTGGCAAAGCAGTAGGTGCGGAAACTCAGGTTTGACCCT
>WJFA01000114.1:0-69510 GCA_009870155.1 Pseudobourletiella spinata | reverse complement strand
ACCCAGCCGATTTTGATAAGTTTGGTATTGTTTGAAAGATAATTAAATTTTCTAGGAGAATCTTTTTAGTTTTTAAAAATCTGTTGCAGTTGCAGAGATATGAGAATTTCAAAATTTTGAAATGAAATTTTGAGTTCAAATTTTTCGAAATTCGAAAAACTAAAAACGTGTTTTTTAGAAAATTTAATTATCCATCAAACAAAAAGAAATTTATGAAAATCTGCTGGAAACTGCACGAGATAAAAATTCCCCAACAAAGTCAGACATTTTACCCCATATCTCTAGTACCAGTGGTCACAGATCGGTATCAGTGGTATATTCTTAAATTACTCACCGAGACGAATCGTTTGGTACCAAAGTTTCTAAAATTCGAGAGTAGTTGTCAATTTTTGATCGAAACCTCGTGAAGTTACTCATAAGCAAAGATGAAAGTTGCCCCTATTGGAATTACAGCACGGGTTAAGTTCTATATGTTTTGGCACTGCATCAGGCAAGGCCAGTTTCTACTTTTCCGGTTCTGTAAACGATCCAGGGATAGCCCTGCGAGGAACGGTAACATGCAGACTCAGTTACCTGAAATACTTTCAATTCGCAAACTCTTACTGAGGGCGGATACACTGTGTAAGGGATTGACAGTACCGGGTGTCACCTGATAGCAGTTGTTCCAATGTCTGGGAAAATGCCATCCAAATTGTGAAAGGATGCCAGAAGCGAAATTCCATCCACAATAGACTGCACAGCGGCTTACGAGGCAGTAAAGCGGGGGGGGGGAATATGACAAAAAGTCAACATTTGACAACTTAATGACTTGTGCCGGAGGATGTTTGATTTGACCAAATCTAATACTTATTACTAGAATTCGGCAGACGCATTCACAACCGCTATACTTCTTCGAACTTGTTGCAGGGTCTCATTGCATCCGGGAGAGTTAACGATCTCATCAAGCGGCAGTCTTGGGTGCGTAGGATGGAGCTAGAACGCCTTCTGTTGACTCTTGTGCAGCGATGTAAGCGTTTTTCAATTATCATCATCTCAGCCCTTCAGCTTCCTTCGCCTCCTCCTCCTTCTTCTCCTCTGTCTTTCCTCTCAGCTCAGTGGCTTAAGTTTCAGTTGTAACACACAGTCGTGCCCCACCACTACATGCAACTTCCCCACGCAATTCCGCCCACCCTCACGTCTGGGCAATTGAGTGAGCCACTTTGAAAAGACTGTTTCCTGCAGCCAGTCGATCGTTGAGGGAATGAGAAAATGACACCCGTCGCATTCATGTGCAAGCGGGATGCAAAGTTGTAGGAATGGTGTGTGTATGTGTGTGTGTGTGTGGCTATTGTGAAGTTCAAATAAATGAAATGCACGGCCCAGCAGTCGCTCCATTATTACCCAACCCGGTTCTCCCCCTTCCTCTTCTTCCTTGGGGTGCTGGTGAGGAACCATAAACGCGGAAGAGGACAGACACACGACGACTACTTTGTGTGAGCTGTATGAACTGGCTAGAGTATTTTCCCTGCCGGTCAGATGGACGCCGTAACTGGAAACTTGGGAGAAGATGAAGTCAAGTCACGCTCTTGTTTAACAGAATCACAAGAGAGAAATAGACCCATCATCTTACTTCACATGATCCACCACTCACCTTGGGGGAAGTATAGAATCCGACGACGACGACGGCTTTCCCTGGTCGCTTTGGCGCTACGGCTCCTTTGTTCAAGTTTAAGGAGTTTAGCCATATGTTTGACTGTTGGTGGTTAGATGTGTGCATGTGTATGGATCTCCGCGTTCGTGCCCGCCCATGTGCACACCATTGTGTATGTTTCAACGTGTCTGCACCTATGTGTCCGTATATCGAGCGTGTTTTTGCCAATGTGGGAGCGATTGCATATTGGTTGTGCCTGCCCACGTGTATACATCAGTGTTTTCAATGTGATCCATGTTCGTATGGGAAAATATTGAAACGTGTGGTGTCCACGATGTGAAGGCCTCGTAAATTTGCCGAGTACACACACCGTCCAATGCTAAAACGTAGTTGATCACTTCATCATTGTCAAGCTGAGTCATAAGGGGGTATTAATGAGTGCACATATCCCTTTTTGTGCGGACTAATGTCAGGTCTGCGGCGGAGGCGGATGGGATGAGAAAATCGTTTAATCTCACCACATAGACTCACACACTTAGTCCCACTCTGATGGAAACTAATGTTCAACCTGGAAGATTTGTTGTACACACGACACTAACCAAGGACCTCCCATCTACCCAACGTGACTCCGTAAAATTTCCCCCATCCCAGACCGGGAGAGCCTGGATTCTCTTTTATCAAGATAATCTATGGACATGAGATAGCAGTAATCAAATTACTAGGACAAAGTTTCCAGAAAAGGTTTATCCTCCTTTTTTCTATGGAAAATATCATTCATGCACATGAACGCTACGGTAAGCATTGACTAAACGCAGGCGGAATCCACCGTTAAGGCAGATCTCAGATCCACAAACATAGCTCAAGCCCTGGTGGCCCCCACACATTCATTCCCGACATTACTAATCACTTTCATAAATACAAGGTTATTAGACTGAGAATCTTTTCTCCAACATCACAGTTACACGGAACCACTAAGCACTATATGCCACTGATTCCTACCACGCTAGTACCTAATTCACTCATCAAATTAGATGGGAAATGGGCACGAGTCGAGCGTGATCTCGTAAACAAATACAGTCAAACCTTTACCAGACACACTTTTATTTACACACCGGAGAGCCGGATCAAAATCCACCGTATTTACCCCACAGACATGTTTATGCATACGCAATATTTAGCGCACACATGTCCTATACATGTACACACAAGACTTTCTATCCCACAGAATCCATCGTAGCCGTCTGGCTACGGAGCTTTGCCCGCTCCCGTGGCGGATATTAGCTGGTGGAAGAAAGTCTGGTGAAAACCATTCTCACTCTCCCTCCCTCACTCCCCTTCTGTATCTGTGATCCTGCTTTGTAAGCTTCCTCGTATATTACACAGCTTTCACGTGCTGTCCAGACAACATTTGACAAAACCAGCTAGTGCACCCGACCTCCACGGCACTCTCCTTGCCCACAGAATCAGTGAACATCATGTTGTGTGGCTTGTCAAAATTGTTGGGCATGGTTAGGACACCGTGGTGTGCAGTACAATAAAACCGGTTGAAACATGGCCGAGACGATGTGCTACAGGATTGCGGTGAAGACGTGAGAAAGGATGGAGAAGCAAGTATATGAGAGGAGGGAGCTGAATCCCAGGCGGAGGAGGAGGGTGAGATAAGCCGAATGGAAGACGAAGAGTTTATGAAGAAACAACCGACAACGACAAAGACGGCGAGCCTCTCCACTCCCCGAACAAGAGCATAGTGTGTGTGTGTGTGTGAAAGAGAGGGAGACAGAGAGAGAGAGAGTTTGGATGACTAACAGCGGAGTCTTATCGGCGGGTGCGTGTACATGGTTACTAGACAGAGCATATTTACTGAGGGCTTTCAATAGCTGACACACACTCTCTCCCTCCTTTACTGTCCTTTGAAGTAGAAAAAATTGGACGAGCTCAGCAGGATTTTTCACGTTTTTCTTCATCCTAACGTTGGTACACTCCCCCACGGTTAGAACGGGACTGGCACTAATGCTCAGCTGATAATGCCATCGTCGCCAAGCCAAGTATAAAGGAATGGAAAACACGGGGATTTTACATTTTGTCCCGCGTGTATCAGGGGGACATTGTACCCGCTTCGTGTTCCACTGGCTTTGCTCCCCCGAGGTTTTTGCTCCTCACGGACGACAGGCTATCACTTGTATATCAGACTACTCATAATCTTGTGCGGGTGGGTTGGTTTCTGAGAAGTTGTATTGGAAGAAACTCCGGAGGAGCGGCTTCAGACGTGGCAATAAGCCTCTATGGTTCAGGAGAAACTGAATTCCTTGGAGTTTTGAACCCCCACCCCGCGTCGTGACTATGTTGGTATGGACCAGACAGAGATGAACGGTTAACTATACATTTTTAATGGGATCCACTCCGGTGATATGTGAACTTATGTGCCCCCCGCTTGCGCCTCATACATCAGTCCAACGAGGGGAAAGATGGTGAATGCTAACGCAGCACTTTGCAGCTGAGACCAGGTGGTCGGATCCAGAGAACGTCCTACTCTCGCAGTGGCACCTCTTAGCTAGTAAATTAACAGCGGAGTACAGCTCATGATGATTGGCCCATGAAATAATAATTTATTCTGTTCTACTTCCTAACAGAAACTCAAATGTGTGGACCAAGCTGGCGAGGGTTAGTGTCGTTAGTCCACCATCAGTGTCGTTAATCATACTGGCCTGGAGAAACTTTCCTCTCCACACGGTGGAACGATTTCGTTTCCTCTTAAAATGAGGTAGCGTGCTCATATCCGGATTCCAACTCCCCGAGTCTGCGGTCTCATCACGTTAGTTTTCTGATTCCGGTGCTGGGTATGCTAAAACTTGCGTAAGGGGTGCATTATGTGGCCCAAACAAACATTTCGACTGTAGTACGGCTGCCTCCCAGTAAATATAATTATAAGTATCCACGAGTGGATAAAACTCAACTAGTAACTCTTTCGCACTTGCGGGTGGACACAATCAGCATGTGTCCATCACTTTTGGCCATACTAACTTCAGGGGAAATGACAGGGGCATAAACTTTTAGTTTTGCCAGAAATATGTAGAAGTCCACTGCAGCATATCAGACGAGAATCGGGCAAGTACAGGTTACCACATTTTTATTCCCTACGGCAAACATGATTTTGGAATAAACCCGAAAACTAACCTTAACCTCTGCTTAAAACTTGCCTGAGAAAAAGGTATCAACGGTGCTTGATGTCATAATTATTGTATTCATTTATACTGAATCCTAATTGACATGGTCAGGGAAGTAGTGCAGGTAAGCAGTTAAAGGAATAAATGGTTTCAGTCCAGATTCTGACTAATGAGTTCTACACGCGATTGCTAACTTAGAAATAAGAATACCGCACCAGATGCCCCCTTTGCTCTCCTAGCCATGTGGGTCCCGACCTGACACGGGCAGGGAATACCACAAACACTTTGTCAGGACAGCGGACGAGACCTATCACCGAATTCCGCGTTGTAAGCACAGTGTTATTCGGAATTCTTATGCGAGGGTTAGCAGATAGACAACGTAAACGCGGATGAAAAACAGATTGAAGGATTTAGACTCAGCAAAATTTTATGTTGGGCTTGGCGAAAGAAGCTCTCATGTAAACTTGTTTGTAAGATGTTCACTTATGCAAACCCGGGCAGAATTCGAGCTCACCAGCTTCCCACGGCATCTCTCCTAGGTGATGCCTACGCCTCGTCACAGTTCACAGCAGACAAATCCTGCATAGTGTAACCACAAGCTTACGATCAAACTACTGTATACACTACCCACAGAGACCTCCTCGCCAAATCACCTCGTAGGGGATTGTTCACACGTGAAACAGTGTGCATCAGAATATCCCGTGATTCATGGCCGAATTCAGAAAGGCAAATAGAAACACAATTTCTGAGTCCATTTTGTGATTTAAATTCGTCACAATACTACGGGGGAAAGAATCTGGAATGAAAAACAATTTTGCTATTCCCACAAGGCTATAAATTGTACCCGATCTTTGGTTTGACTAAAAATACTGTAGTTGCATAAAGTTTGGATCCCAACACTGAGTCCTCTATGTTACTTTCTCCAGGCAACCCGTTTGTGCCCGGAGTTGAAAGCCTCATTTCGAAAGCAGCACCACATAACATTATTAATGATGAGCGCCAGAGGTTGGGACATGCTGGAGCCCCAGCCCCTAGCCCGAATAAATTCGGATGGGCGAGCTCCCTCTAGATACTTTAGACTACATACGCATCGCAAGTATCAACTTCGAGTTCGCAAAGAAGTTTCACAATTATCAGTTGGGTTTATATCTGCTTACGCAACTACCGTGATTCACAATCCCTTAAGACGAAAATGCTCTCCTGAGATTCAGTCAGTTACTGTTTGCACAAAAAATTTATTTCCATAGAAACGATCACGCTCAGTTATGGAAATTGGAAATGCGTGAAAAATGCAAAGCAGGCATTATCATTTTCAAACTTTAAGATGGTAATACATAAGTCCAGCTCGAAAGTGGAACGCTTGAGCTTGAGTTCGTTTTTACAATCAATCGTTAAAAAACTATTAACCAATCACCACTGCACTGGCGACTGAGGAATTTCTCCTCATCTCTCATCTTTCCAGTTAGCAAGAACACAGCGAAAAACTTATACATGTCATCAAAGGGAGAAATATCAGTACACTTATCGAGTTCAGAGTAAAAATCATTTAACTAAACTATAGTTTCACTTGGCACATTAGAACTGTCTGAACTGCCAACTAGATCTAGAATAATGCTGCGAGTATGAAGACTTCCTGTCGTATCGGGAACCAGCTGAAGATGGCATGGTTGCATTCTCAGGACTATTAGTGAAAAGGGATTGAGAATCGGGTTTCATTCGTGCAGATGCACCCTGCAGCGGCACCGATATTAAATTTGATCGAGAAGAATGGACCACTGGTATTGATTGCCTCGTTGAGTAACTCGGCAATGATGAATCTAATGACCCATGAGAACTGGGTAGTCCATCTCCGGATGTCGATACCGAATTTCTTGGCTTGTGACGATGATTTATGTGAGCTTGCAAATCTCTCTGCGATAAGTACGTTCTTCTACAACCATCAAAGCCATATCGACTTCCTAAACACAAAATTATCATGTAGATTTTCATGTAAACAGAGATCCCAAAAATTCATTTCGTCGAAAAAACAATAGCAGTTTGACATACCTTCGTGATGGCACATGTGAACACTCCCTAGATGAGCTTGCTCAATGCGATGAACTTTTTCATTACAGCGAGAACATTTTTCACCCTGTTTCTTTGCACATGCGTAGCAAAAGACGTGTTTGCAAGGAATCTGACAACAACAAAAATCGCATATTTAGCGTAAAAGTGCTCAAACACAAATGCATAAATATCTAGGTTTTCCACTTACAAGACGGCCGTAGAGACGAATGGGAAGCAGGCACTCCACACACATGTGAACATTCGGATTTGGAACTTTCTCAGCACTAGGATTGTAATTTTGATTCCAATCTAATTCTAGCATTGGCTGGGGTGGGCCGGTAGTTAGAGTTGAAAATGTTGGAGGAACCAACTGGGAGATGTCATCGTCCAGACTAACTGTTATCATTTGATAGCCATTCAAAATTGTTAGATCAAGCTTAAACGCAAATCAATGGAATAAGATTACATAACTTACATTCACACTTTTCACTAGAAATCCCAATTACAGATAGCTCTTGATTCACTGCAATCAAAGAATACAATTCAGAAAAATCATTTAAAATCTTTTTAAACCTAGGTTATACTACATAAATCCTACAAGTCCTAAAATGTGAAACATCGTAAACTATTAACAACTCAACCATCAATTAATTAATTCGTAGTGTCTCATATTGAAAAACTTAAGAAGACAAGCCTGAGATTCATTAATTCATATGGGAGACTTACGGATTCTAAAGAATAATAATACAGTACAAAACACTTGAAAAAACCAAGACTCAAAGTTCTTTGAAATCAGCGAAACAGACATTTCAGAAAAACCTGCTGTCAATTATTAATCCAATATCGTACTATTCGATCATCATTTCCTCTAATGTCCTTAAAAACCATTAATTCTCTGAGACAAGCATCTCCACTGACTTGTCATTCACGATGTAATGCATAAAAAGACAATTCGTGAAAGCATCTTACAACTAGCCGTTGGTGGTTCCGGGGGAATTTCTATCATATTGTCCACAGCCTCACTTGTCTCGATCTGCTGTTCCTCTTCGTCACTTTCGATAACCTACCGCAACAAGAAAACATTCACTGCACCCGGAAAAGTCTATCATCCATAACTTCTACATGCAAAATTTAAAGACAGTTCCTCACCATTTTCTTCGGTCGCCCTCTTCCTCGTCCACGGCCCCGAGGTCGACCTCTGCCACGGCCTCTACCACGACCACGTCGTGTTCCAGTCTCTCCGTCCATTTTTTAACTTTTGCAATTCACACAGCTGCTCCAAATTTTATTTCTGTGGCTGCGATCCCTCGTAAACTTACTGATACCTATTTCATCAAATCTTACTCATCAACTGATCGTTACCAAGTGCCACAAACCGCGAGAAAAACCTCACAGCACTTACTTTTGTTCCAACGAATTGCAAGGTTAATCTGGCAAGCAAGATGATCTTTCACAACTCTTCGATCCCACCTTATAGCTTGCCAGAAAATTGATATTTATACCGTAAATTATCAAACCGTTGAAAAATGCCCTATCCGATAGGCCCAACATGGAACAATACGGTAACTCTAAATATCATGATTACAAACTACTTATTTTAAAATGGGTTTACGGAGAGCTGAGCAGTCACTTTTATTAAACAGCGTTCCCACACAGCTAAATTGAAGCGGTAAAACAATTTGAAAATGCGGGCATGAAAAGTAACCTTGCTGCGAGTGTTCCAATCTTCCAATCGACAGAGCAGTGGAGCTTGAGTTGTGCAGCGGTGAATGCGAGAAGACGGCCTGAGAGAGAAGAGGCTGCCATACACAGGCGAACGAGGAAAAGCAGGAAGCAAGGACACATTTGGAGGCACGGACAGGTGGCTCTAGGCCTATACAGAAGAATAGTACACGAGCATCCACAGCAAGAGATGTGTCCATTCATCGTCTCTTCGTCTCGCCGTAAATTCAATCTAAATAGTAATCTTACAGCGACAAGTGGGGTGGTTAAAAGATTTGAGAATGTCATTGAAAATTCCAGGTTATAATACTGGACCGTTAGCTTTTCTAACTAGACTTCATACTCCCTCTTTTCAGCATTCTGAGTCGTTACCGTGCCACGGAGGAAACGCGGAAGCGAGCAGATGGGTTTCTGACCTAACGGGAGACGACCAGTTCGATCCGGGGAATGCACATGGTGCGGAAAGCCACGGAAGTGCTTGGGAATTCTCCAGTTTCCCATTTTTTCTGTTCGTATGATTATTGTGCCGATTTGAAATCCATCTATGTTACAATTACTCAATCCCTCATCCCGTGTCATCAGTGTTGTGGAGTTACTTCTTGTTTGTGTCCGTCTGTGTGTCAACCTTTGAACACACAACTTTCCACATCCCCCACCAGCCACAGCAGCCGTAGTGGTCCGAGAAGGTTAAACTCTGACAGTAGTAGTGGTGCGTAAAAGAAAGAATTAAAAATAGTATATTAATACAGTTACTATACTATACAAGGACTTCAACGAATCTGCGGAGAGTGAAAAGGGACGGAGGCGCTCCTTTACTTAATTTAAAATTGAAGTTGGTTTCACTTAACTGTATATGTATGTATATACATAGACTTACATATATATACCTTCTTTAGCATCACTCGTGTTCATCCAAGTGCTTAGCTTTGGTTGCGTTTGAAGAGAAACTAATACATACTGGAAAAAAGGTTAACATAACTTTCCTTTACATTCCTCATGCCTCCTGCACCATTGATCACGAGAATATATAGCAAATATATAAAATGAGTGTGCATTAGTTTTTGAGGTGTTGATGATATGACGGTTGTCACAACAAAAGATGCAGTGAAGAAAGAAGAATTTAAATCTGTTTCATACACCGTCGTTTAGTATATTACAATAATAATAATAATATTAATAATATAAAATATTTATATCAACCAGTACCACCTAGTTAACTACGCTGGGGGATGACACGAAGAATCGAATGGAGGAGTTTTAGAATGAAAAAGTTTTCATCAGGAAGCACCTACAGTAAAGTTTTAGAGATCAGCAATATTATATGATTCAAGTGTGATGTACAGTATGACTGTTTCTCTCCTCTGGATTTTGTACGTCCCACTTGTGTAAAAATTTTGTGTTGTTTCTGTTGTTGTTTCTCCACCTGATTTTATTTGTGAGACCATATTTCCGACGTACAACTGTGAATTTGCGGAAGGACGGAGGAAAGTGGAATGAAATTCTACTGTTGCTACAATGGCCAACTTCCGAGGTTCTTGTCTTCATTGCGGAGAAGTAAAGTCCTGTTTTCACTCATTACAAACTATCTATTATTTGTGTCCATTATCTCGTGTGTGTAGTGATAAGAAGTTATGAAAGTATTCTAATGTACGTATGGATTGATGATGTCGCGTATTCTAGTAATTTAATTGATACTCTTTAATGTCTCGGTGTAATGTCGGGTAGGAGTAAAATGACTATTTAAACAAGTTAGTGTAACCGTGTAGCATTTGTTTGACAGATATAGTTTGAAAAGTAGGGTGTATATAACAATTCAGGGAAAAGAGTCAATTTTGTCAGAGCGGATGATGATGGACTTGGGAAATAGCGATGATACTTAAGTACAACTTGATATGACATTTATCTTATCACATCACATTTTGAAATATTATAACAATAGCAAGTGATAAAATTCTCCCTTCATAATTTAGAAAGTTTAATGGTTAGATGCGGAAAATACTTCTTTCAGTACTATATGAATATTATGCACATAACTTAATCAGAGTACAGATATAGTGTAATTAGTTATAGATGAAGCAGTTCCAGTACCCCAGAATTTTCTCGTCGTTCATTGTGCCCTACAGGACTTTCCAGGAGCACGTACAGATACAGATACATACCTGAGATCCACCTGTAATCCAAATAATGAGTTGCAAGGTAGATCTTTATGGATAGATCAGAACCACTTTACCTTTGAATTATCAGGTAGTTTAACAGTCAGAGAGCTATCATTAGTGAAATGGAGCTTTGGCAAGAGCACATGAGTTGATTGTATAACGACGAAAGGAAGGGTTGAAAGGATACAAAATAAGGCCTGTAAATTATGAATATTAATAAGAATTGGGAACGTCACTAACTGGCTGACTGAAATATTTTCCCTCTGCTCTCAACAGGCCGCAGTCGGTCCTATTATGACAGCTGGAGTTACCAAGTTTCATCCTGAATGGTAATTGGGGAACCGGATTTCATTTCAAAATATTATTTTTGAATAATAAAAATGCATTCATATAATTTATATTTTGAATTTTCCAGCTTTCGATGCTGTAAATGCCAGTCTTGCATTGGGGATGACGAACAATACGTATTAGTTGGCCTTTCGACTTTGTACTGGTAAGGAATTACGATCAGTCCTTGGAATCTTAAGCAATAAGAAGAACCTGTTACGGTAATTAGTGATATTATGGATGAGATTTCCAGAGGGTTTTGTATCTTCTGTGTTTATCATTTAGTACTAAATTTCGAAACTAGTGTGGTAGTAGTTTAAAACTATAAACTAATTTGGAGAATTTACAGACTTTTATGGTTCGGTGCACGTGCCACGATGTAGGATCAATTATGAGAGAGATTAGAATGTTCTTACATTAGTAATATGTACTGAACAACTAAATTAGTTGAAGTGTATTTTCTCCATTGATTTTGTATTGAGCTTTTGTGGAGAATTTTAGAAGAAGTTAGTTCGAAGAATGAAGAATGTACACAAATGATATTATGACTACCTAATTACCGGATTTACGGTCTAGGATGCTAAAAGATTTTGATTAATGTGCCAGACATATTTACATGTCATGAATTTTTTCTACATGTTTCCAAAAATCCACGAGAGGGATTAGAATTTCAAGTGCATTGGAGTGGACATGTGAGGTCTCACGTATTCGTATGAGGTGTGCGTGGAATTACTGACTAGTGGAATTTCCGCATCGGAGAATTAGTGTTGATCTTTTCGTTGGTACAGGGATGAGATTGGATGATTTTGTTCCTTTTTTCAGTGGAGCCTGCTGGTCGGATAATGACACGCGAACCGACAGTGAGCATGTGATCAAAGTAATTAAGATTCCTGCATTACATCGAGATACCTCGCAGTACAAACTGAAGAAGAATTGGTCCGAATCCATGGTCTATGAAGTTTGTTCAGTTCCTCCAGCCTCGCAGTGAGTGCTCGTCTTCTTCCTCTATAAGCTCTTTAGTCAGTTCCATTCTGTATGCAATGCAGATTATTTTGCACAACCTGGAGTATGTTGTGGAAAGAGAAGTCATGTCGTGTGCTGAGGGAGTCAGGCTGTGTATGTCTGTGATTTTCAGTTTAGTTTTATCCTCAGAAGTTTGAATCACGTTGCCGTTCACTCGTTTGAGTCAGTCATAATTGGATGAGTCGTTGATGTCCCCTTGGCCGACCTTTTCCGCCTTCCATTAATATTCTCCCTCGCTTCAGTTCCCACAGTATAGTGTACAACCATCAACGAACAACAGGGGAGAAGTGTAGAGGAAGAGTTTTTTCCACGTGCAGGATATTATTATTATTTAAACTGAGGAATTTTAAAGACTATATCGTGACTCGTGAGAAGCTCCTACTCCTCTCCTGCACTACTTCTCTTATAGTACAATTCATTCAGGCTTTTCTCTCCGCTGCCGTCCTGCTCGGCTTTGTTTGAGTAGTTTTAAGTCACTTCCAGAAGCTAATTCCGACTCCGCAGGGAAATTGCAAAAGTAAAGCAAGAATAATCTGTGCGTGTTGAACAAGTTTGACAACACCTGTAACTTTAGATATGGATTTGCATAGAAATTGAGATGGATTGCATTCTAATCGCTAAATTATTATTGCTCTGGCTGCATACGATTGAGTCACATTCCCCGTATATACTCTACTCATAGTAGACACACACACATTCAGAAATGGAAATGAAATCCCGCAGGTTTGCAAGTGTAATGGTCGTGGGAAGGGAATGGGGGCGACGTAGGAAAAGTACCGGTGCTCAGCAACAACAAGAATAGCAGCTTTTAAGCGCTCACGCGTATATTCGCCGCTCCTTCTACGAGAACGTCGACTACGAGTCTCGAAGCGCAAACCCGGCCTCTCACTCTGGTTCTGGTCTCGTTCTTGTCTAACTAAATAGGATTTCACTCTGTTCTGTCTCCTACACTGCGGAGACATGACGGCCAGTAATTTCTCATGCATTTCCATGGGCCAGAGATTTACATTTTCCTAGTTTTTTTAAATCATGGTTGATCCCCCATAAGTTGAGGTGTTGTTTGATTCGTTGTCGATGTAGGCTCCACGTTGTTGCACCAGTGAGAAACCCAGTTCCAAGTTGGCTTCAGCATAGTACCGTATCATGTACTTCTTTAGGGCTCCCTCATTATGTACAAAGGATCGCTGGGTAGAAACCTCTGCAGGGCCGTAGCCTTGCAGCTGGCATTTGTATTTGGAAAGTGAGCGTGCTTCACATACGAAAAACGATTCTCGCCCCCCATAGTAATAGTAACCCGTAGAGATCAAATGAGACGGGGCGGGATGTATATTGAAGACGGACAATATTAATGATTGTCTGGGCATCGAACGAGCTTTAAGTAATCGATAAGGATTGCAGTTAAGAGAAGTCCAGGCAGCGGGGAAAAATCCTGGCGCTTTCCATGCACATTCTACAAGTTAGTCACTCAAAACGGTAACAGTATTGCCCAACTTGATCCCATCCGACGGGGATCCGTACCATCTCCATATTATGACGATCAGAAATTGTTTTGATCTCATCCGTTTCATCTGCCCATTAAGGTTATAGCTCCGCTCCGGCGCTTGATTAATGAACATGGTGGTAGTACCGTGAATTTAAATGAGAGAGCTTGGGCGCGAGGACGGTACTAATGTACGTGTGGGTTGAAGTGAAAGAGCCATGTGATAATTGCTTTTCCACTTACGAGTAGATTACCGAACCGCTGCCACGAAAGTTGGGGTAACATCAACTAACGGCTGAGCGGAAGATTAATGAGAGGATTTATGACTGACTGTGGGAACGGTGCGGTGGTATGCGGATTAGAAAAACTTTTACTCTTCCTACAATGCAGTCCCAGTCAAACCGCAACACAATAAACCAGTTAATTTTACGATTTACACAAAGCATGTAGTGAGTAGTCGCAGGTCGCAGTGGTCGAACCTCGGCATGGCTGTCTGTCTGTGTCGTGCGTGTATGTGTGTGTGTGACTCGGGCAGACTGCTACTCTATACGGGTTTGTGCTCTGGCTGGTCCACTTTTAGAGGCGAGAAGACGTCTGACATGGGAGAGGGAAATCCTACTCCTGACTGACTAACTTGTGACGTGCCTTCCCTAGCCGGCACAGCACAGGGGGGTCAGACAGGATGGACTTAGCACTTGAGTAATGTGTGACTTTCTGGATTCATGGCTGTACCCCTCTCATCTCATTCTCCAAAGTTGGAGGAGCAGGCCGTCTGATTTTTGTTTTGAGAAGCAAGTTAGCATGATGATGTTGATGATGATTATTATTATTATGGGAATAATGGGAAGTTTCCTTTTCATGAAATTTTGCAAAGCTATGGGAAGGTCGTGTTACTGAACTGCCCTGCTTGGCTTTGTTTACATGGTTTTTGCACCGCAGTTTTTGAAGCAGCATAGTGAAGTAAGTTGGGGACGGTCTGAATATATACTTCTTGATGATGTGACGTCTTGATGACAATAATGTTATTAAGGATTATCATTAAACGTTTGTGTTTTCCCGCACAGTTCCCGCCGCCCTTCTTGTAGGAGTATACCCGTGTACCTGTTGTCGTCCTCCCTCGTAATTCCTTGATGCAACTCCCCGGTAATCGCATTAAAATTGACGCCGCTTAATTCTCCGCGGTACCACCATCACCGCCGCCTTTCTCTCCTCTCCTCTTCCTCACGCCAGATGAATGTTCCTGTTGATGCATGATTTTTTCAATGGGTTTCCCCTCTTTGTCCATATCTCTCTCTCTCTTTATCTCTCAGAAACACACACACACACACACATTCGTGTATGTGCCTGTGCGTCTGTGTGTGATTGAGGTATTGAGGGAGTGAGCATGAAAGAACAATAATAATAAGACTGCGGTTGAATCAAATACAGGAAAATACAGAAGCGTTCACACACAGGAGACACAGAGCCGTTTCCTCCTTCTTCGTGTAATGTTGATGGCATTTACTGGGGTACCTTTTGTCACTAGTCTATGAAGATCATTTAATGGCTCTTATGTAAAGTTTTCCCTCGCTTTGTGTCATCATCATCAGCAGCAGCATCAGCATCACCATGATGATCATCTCGAAGCAGTATCAGGATCCCAGTCAGAGTCACCACGTACTGCAGTGTCGTTGTTGTTGTTGTGATGAAGAATGTCACGTGTGAGAGAGATTTCTATATAGGCAGATGTAGGTGGGTAGTGGATCCAGGTGGGGAAATAATCATGCATTCTTGTGCAGTTTTCTTCCTTTTGCCACCACTACCAACATCACCACCACCAGCACTACTCTTTCTTCTACCACCATAGAATATACGTGGATGAGAGGTACTGTGTAGTGTGTGGGGATGTAGTAGATCGAACGGCTTTTATCTCTGTTCAAAGGGAGTGACACAAGAAGACGGAGGGAAGACGTTGTTGCTGCTGAAACAAAAATAATCTTGCTCACGTCCATTCCTGTTCGCTCCAGTTTAATTTTTCTATAGCTATGTGGGGATTTTTCCCATTTTATCATTGCTTCCACTACTGTTAGGCTAACTCAACTCACTACGGCTCCCATGTCACGATCACCTCCGCCTCTTCCTCCAGCCGGCTCATCTACTTCTATATGTCTTCCTCCTCCCCTTTGTGTGCTCATTGAGTTGGCTGGCTACACGAGATTTTAAGTGATCCTTTGACCAAATAAATTTACCTTTGCCAGATAAATTGGAGGTATGCTATATATATACATATATACATATACATAAACGGATATACTGATAATGTTGAGACTGATTCAGAGGCTTGTCGTCTCACTGACTGACTGACTGTGAGTGGTGGTAGCAGTTGGAGTGCCATTTTCCCCGTGCCTCCTGCTGTTCCCTGATGACTCCACTGACATTGACTCTGACCTCACATGAGTCGCAGTTGTGGGGTTCCAAGGTGTTGTGCGGACACACACACATACGTTTAAGCTCTTCCTACTTCGCGCCGCGATCGTCTTTCGCATTGCTGGTGCGGAGCGTGAAGAAGAGGTGCTCGCTCATCATTAGCATTACTGATTGAGAGGTTGGAATTGACAATTAAATTGTGGGGAGTGAGTGATTGAGAAAGAGGGAAAATGCGGGATAGGAAATAGAGTGAAGTGCGGAGAAGAAAAGTGTTGTGGCCGGTGGCATTAGTTGGTGTGTTCTTCTGTTCTGTGCTGAGGGATTCATTGTGTTATTATTCATCCGGTGAAGATTTGTAATCACCTTGAATGGGGTGATGAGAGCGGAGCGGCACGGCCGATGATGGCGAGGATGAGGATTGACAGTGCTACCCATGATGAGTTTAACTGATTTTTTTGGCATATATTTAATCTATCGTAGCCTGGTATTTCCGTGGGAATATACTAAAGTTGGTGAACCTGTTGTTTGTGTGCGTGCGAGTGTGTGTTTGAAGCGAGATAGACACGACGACAACAACCGGTTTGTTCGGGATAAGGAGCTTTACATGATGTTCTGTAGCATGTCCGGACTCTCGCATCAGCACACTACTGGCTAACTATATGCGTACTTGAGCGGAAATGACAACGATAAAAGTGAACTTGAGGAGGAACTAAATAAGTTGCGTGTTGATGCAAATGGGTGTGATTAGGAACGGCTGCAATGGCTCCAGCTGTCATCTCAACGTTGGTGACCGGATTCTGGAGGTGAACGGGATGCCGGTTCACGACCATTCCCTCCTCGACCTGGAGAGGATTCTAAACCAGCGAACCAATGCAGTTCAAGTGAGTCACTTTCTTTAACTATGTAATCTCTGGTATTTCAGGTTTTGTTGGGTTTGGGATGGGGGTTGGATGGATGAATGAATGAGTTCTAATGATGCCTATCCCGGTTAACGTCTGAAGGACGGAGGCGGGATGGGAGTTGGTAACATAAACATGCGGTAATTTGGAATGTGATGACTGTGAGTGATGGGAAATGGTTTCTTTTCAGGTTACTGTGGAACAGTCGCCGTCCAGTATAAATAGGAAATTGGAAGTTACGAAATCCTTTGGTAGCCTTAGCAGTTTGGAGCTAAGAAGCTACGATATGGATAGACCTAAAGACAGACTGAGTCGACGGAGGGATGAGCACCGTTCCAGGGAACCACGACGATCTAAAGGGTGCGTTCGTAACACTGCAATCATGTCAGCACACTGTTTTGGGGGACCCGGGGGATGACTTGTCCTCTTGGGATATGTAAATGACTCAGTGGGCAATAAGGATTTGAATGGCAATGTATATGTGATGTTTTTTGTTTTGGTTGGATTTTAGGTGCGAGGAGAGGGCAGCTTCCTTATCACGTCTTTCGGATTGCAGCCCCACGCCACCGACGTATACCAAAGCCGGCTTGGCAAGGACTTTGTCCTTTCGAGAGCAAGCGCGCTCACAGTGTACGTTCCGTGCCTGTGACTTAGTCAAAGGAGAACTGCTTGGAAAAGGCTTTTTTGGACAGGTAAATTTCCATTGGCTTCGATCATCTCGGCTTGTGTGCATGAGAGTGTGTGTTTCTGTGTGCGTGCGTGTGAGTGCATCCTGCAAGTCTGCTTTTTTTCTCCTGTTTCCCCTTTTCATGTATCCTAAATTCCCTGATGTCTCTGAGCCATGCAGTGTTGTTTACATACACCTATACATTAAAGTCATTGAGCTTTGTATAATCTAATTAACTTCCTATTATCCATTAATTAATGAGGCCAGCTGCAAGAGAATGCTACGCCAAGGGTTTGGATTTATCCATTAAATCCCATCCTGTGCCTCCTCCTGAAATGTGGACCGATTAGCGGGCTTTGCGAGTTTTGTTTTAGTACAGGGTATAGGATAATATGAAGGGGCAAAATCTCCCATTTCCTGCTTCTCAAGAATGAGAGGAGCCACTCGATGAGCTAAATGACCAGCTTTCTCAGAAAATAGTTTCATTGTTACGAGTCGGGAATAGACCCTCAGATTGAGGTCTTGGAGTGCAACCTCGTCGGCGACAAAAAAAGTAGTCAGCTCGGGTCTGTGAGTGGAGCAGAATGGATGCGCCGTGGAAAGGAGGGAACAAAAGATGCTGGATGACGAAGCCGTTTTATCAATTGAGCCAGACGGTGGCAAGGGGTATATTTTACCAGCACTCTATACGCTGGTGTGGAAATCCGTAGACAGTAGACACCCTTGTTTGTGAGCTAATGTCAACGAGTAGTTTAGAAACTGTGGGTTGGTTGGAAAGAGAACAAGCTTTTTGCGAGCGAGAGAGTAGAGACTGTGAGTGCTCGATTTTATATAGAATTGTCAAATCCAACTGTCTCTTCCTCGTTGGCGTGAACAAAACGCTTACCACTCTAGCAGATGCTTCGCTAGTCTTCCGAAGTTGGCTTTAATCGTGGTTAATGACCATGATGATGGTAATGATTACAATCTAACTAACTGGTGATAGGGAAGGGGGGAGGTGGATAGGCTCCAAAATCAAGTAATGTATGCAAGGGGGTCGAAAACAAACGGAAGTGATTGGGCTAATGAGGGCTAATGACTCTATTTGCAAGTGCATGGTAAGTAATAATGGACAGTATAAGTACTGAATTCTTACTCTGTACAATCTACGCTCGAATCATCGGAACATGTAGGTGATAGATTTAAGGTCATGCTGCTCGTGCATTCCGGCATTTGAAATAATGGCCGTTGTCTCTGAAATCTTTTCCAACACTTTCGTTGTTCCTGGCCCACCTCTGACTGTTCCCGTTGTTTTTTTATCTCATTCTCCTCCTCCTCCGCCTTCAAATAGTTTCGGATTGCGTCCATTTCGTCGGAGGAGATGCGGGGTATTGACGGAATGGCGACTATATCGTCGGATGGAGCGGGAGATATTGACGGCGTAGCAAATACTCGGGCAGAGTTTGTTGGAACTTGACTGGGATCGTGGAGACGGATGCCTCCCTCGTCCTTTTGCCCTTTAAATGACACATATGAACGGTCAAAGTGTTAGTACAAATGGGTCACAAATGTCATATAGGTAGAACTTACTTGGTAAAACGGTAGCGGAGGGAGTGCTAGGTTCATGCTCGTCAGTCGCTGTTCTGAACGTCAATTTTTTGGATGTCTTCCCTGATTTGTTTGGACTGCGAGCTATTATTATGGGGGAAACGCCAGTTTTAGATGGATTTTGATAGTCAGTTGAACTTGATCTGATAGATCTGCTCGGGCTGATGTGGATGGTTCGGGCTGGACGGGGAGAGGAACGAGGTGTAGTTTTTCCACTCTCCAATTTCGATTTGGACTTGTTCAAATAACGAACGATTTGTTTGTTGAGTTTGATGTAATCGAGTGCCTTTGGGATATTTTTCTCAGGAGGTTGCGGTTCCTTTGCTAAAACTCTTTTATCTTGTAATTTGACGTCTTCAGAGGCTTTAGTGTTGTATATGAGAATTGTGTCCTTTGGAAGCACTTCCTCGGCAGGGTCAAACTCACACGGGAGACGATCTAATTTTGTGAAGTTGCGAGCAAAGCCGGTTTCGTCAATTGTGTCATCCGGTGGGTCTGTCTCTGGTATGGTCTGTAGAAATGGGTCTAATTTCGGTTTCCCGTTCACGAGCACTATGAATGTTGCCATTGGCTTTGATTTAGGATGCGTATGCCAGATCTCTGTGGGCTCCATGTTGCAATTTAGGTAATTTTACTAGATCATGTGATTCAAAACACCGAAGGAGGTACTACCACGGGTTTGTTGAGGGGTTGAAATAGTTCTCCATAGTTTTGAATTTAGTTTAGAGGGCACTTACTGTTGGTTGTATGCAATTTTGTCACAGTTCAATGTTTGACCTGTTAACAAATGTGTTCAAAGGGCAAAGCTAAAGAGACTAAAGATTTTGCTCCTAGATTTTAAGTAAGCTTGCAGTAATGTTATTTTTCCTGAGTTAATAGATTTTAATTCCAGTTGCTGAACAGTGAGTCTTTGATTTGTCGTTAAATGCCATCCATGGAAACATTTATGTTAACCTTACTCACGTTAAGGTATTATATGTGGCAGTGAGTGGATCCAAACAATATGCAGCATGCAATTTGTTTTATACTTGCTTGTAGTGTGTTGTCTACTTAATGCTGAAATTTTGATTTTTACTTTTTTTATGTAGGTGTACAAGGTGACCCATTGTGAGACAGAGGAGGTGATGGTGTTGAAAGAGCTTTATAGACTGGACGAAGAAGCTCAGAAAAACTTTTTGAAAGAGGTAAGAGAGGAACTAGTGTATATTTGAATCAAGTTGACTGGATGATTTCAAGGCTCAGTGGTTTGCGATGTGACTCTAACGTGAGTTTTGTATTACAGGTGGCAGTTCTAAGAAGACTAGAGCATCCAAATGTGTTAAGATTTATTGGGGTTTTGTACAAAGAAAGGAAGCTTCACTTGATTACGGAGTATGTCCGGGGTGGAAGCCTACGAGAATTAATTCAGAATGCTAACCTACCGTTAAGCTGGACCCAAAGAACACTATTTGCTCATCACATTGCCTGTGGAGTGGCTTACTTGCATTCCATGGGAGTAATTCACCGAGATCTCAGCTCTCATAATTGCCTTGTGCGGGAAGTAAGTGAATCTAAAATCCTATGTGGCAGGGAGGCCTGATAACTTCTTTATTGGATGTGAAGGCCGGAAAACTGATGGGTTCTAATTATTCCCATGCTCTGTAGGACTTCAGTGTAGTGGTTGCGGATTTCGGATTGGCTAGAATTACCAGCGAAATGAGTCAGCACCAACTGGACAGGTCTCGCTTATCCTCCACCACTGCTGGGAACAAGCGAGGGAAGCGCATTGAGAGGAAGAAGAGGTATTAGCTGGGCTTTGTTTTTACTTGTGCTGTTGGTTCCCACTTTGGACAGAGGTTGATGGATGAAAATTATTTTTAATTCCCTAGGTATACTGTCGTGGGAAATCCATTCTGGATGGCTCCAGAAATGATGAAGGGAAACAAGTACGACGAGAAAGTGGACATTTTTTCTTTCGGTATCATTCTGTGCGAGGTAATTTTTATTTTTTGATGCTTTGAAGAGTTTGAAGTGATAAATTTCTAGTGGGAATTTTTTGGCTCAATGTCAATTCCCTAATGCGAAAGTGGCCGTTATTACCCAGTATTGCATTTGTATTCTTACGTTGTTAGCTAATCGGAAGAGTCCATGCAGACCCAGACTTTTTGCCTCGATCAGGAGATTTCAGTCTGAATCAACAGACTTTCTTGGAGAAATTTTGTGATGGCTGCCCTGAACCCCTGTACAGAATTGCCTTCATGTGTTGTGATCTCAATCCCGACAAAAGGTTAGTATAAATATAAATTTCCCTTCAGTTTACTTAATTTGTGAAAATATTTTTTTTTGTCTGTTTTGCAGGCCCTCTTTTGAACGACTAGCTGGTTGGCTACAATCAATTTCATCCAGCCTAACTCGAGGTCTCGCATTTCCTAAGGATCTCTTAGAAGAAATTCGAAGATTTGGCGGTCCCATATGTACTCTACGAATGTCAGCCTCTACGGATGAGCGCGCAGTGCAGACATCTCCGCTGTCATATGTGAGTAATAATACCCGAGATGCTGGAGGTGGGAGCAGCAAGAGTATTAACAGTGCAAGTTTACCAACGACAAATAATTCCTCGTACCCCGAATGTTCATTGTCTTCCTCTTGTTCTTCCTTGTCAACATTCGCAAAGATACGTCCACTTCATTCCATTTGTGAAGTTGATCATTCCAGCAGCAATAATAATTCCATGGGTAGGCCTGCACTCTCTAGTCCAGAGTCCTGATAGGACTGTAGAACCATTAAAGTATTTGCAGCTTCCTTTCTCCAAGTAATGTGTAGAACAAGACTTTTCAGAAATTTTTGATATCATGAAGAATCGTTACGTGTGCGATCACTCCCTGTTAACCATTTTAATTAAGTTTAGTGATTAATAGCAGTTACAATGTCAGTGAGAGGTATTGAATTCGACTGGAAATCTCGCTGGGGTTATCATTACCAAAGCAAAGTAATAATATCTAAAGTTGTTCGCGATTTTCGTACAACTTCGCGCGTTGAACTTACATTAGAGAGAGAGAGAGAGAGAAGAAAAACTTCACATTTGAGTACCTTATGTAATAACAACAAATGAGAATGCATTTTGAATGGTCGCAATTTTTCATTGGACTGTATTGCCACGTTCCACCACCGGAAATGTCTTTGCGTCGTCGAAATATTTCTTTAGAAAGTGTTTTAGAATAACGATTAGCAGTTATCTGCTGGTGGTGTATGCTTTTACAGTGGACCAATATTTAGTTGTCTATAATTCAGACACAAATAAAAGTTTAATACCAGTATTTAAAATCTCGTTGTTCCTTCCTGCAATACGTGTCATTAAGAATTATTCTCCGCGGCGCATCTCTCCGTGCAAAAGTTTTGGCGAGATCCTCACAAGAAACTCCTAGGTAAGTCATCTAATATGTAAAGACCAGTAGATTTCGTAGAGGTCACTAGGTCACCACGAAGTTGGCTCTAGTATTGGTTGATGTAATATAAATGTTTACATATAGCATGAAAATTTGTGTTGTTGTTGGTAACTGCTTCATTGTAAGCCTGTTTACGAACGCGAAACATTTTTGATTCTGAATTTTACCCGATAGTGGCTGTGCTTCGAGTGGTTGATGGAGACGTTTTTAGTGAGTATGAGTGTAACCGGTTGTTGTTCTGAATTTAATATTATGTATCTAGTAAGACGGAACATGGTGGCCGTAGCTGCGCAGCTGCGTAACCTTTTATTTTTCCATTGAATTAGTGATTCCAATCTAAGTATTGAAGAACTTGCTACTGGCTGTTGTGTCAGTTGGGTGGGGCTGCAACCTCCTACAACTTGTTCTGCATCTGTTTCGCGTAAAATTTAATATGAACCCATAGACGTGGCTTTTTTAACAAAGACAGAGCCATCTCGGATCAGCATACTGCTTTTACTAGCTAAATACCAAGCAGTGAAGTTAGGTGACAATGTACACCATATGCAATAACTTGGGTCATGAAGAGTGCGTCTACAATCTCATCAAGCGTCCACAGTCATGTTCCGGAGGGAAGCCGCCTATGTTCGTAATCTTTTGTTTGCATGTATTCTACTAAATTATGAGTTCACACGGGACTCGAGGCTCTTTGCAGAGGTTTCTTATAATTCCTTAAAACGTTCTTGAGTTCTAAACTACCTAGAGTTATACCTTTAGGCATGTATCGCGGTACGCTTGCATGGTACGGAAGCAAGCGATGTGCAGTAAAAAAGGCTGCAGTCGGACTATGGGACCTCCTATAGTGCCCCTTTGCCCTCCAGAACACTATTTGAAAAAGCACTCACGAGCACCCATCTCCATACGACCTCCTGGGGGTGAGATTACGGAATAAATTTATTATCAGTCTAAGTCCTGTTCCTTAAGTTGTAATGAACGAAAATTGTAGTTCCCAAGGTGAAACTATTTCCAATACCCGTTGAAACGGCTGAGGACACAAAAGGACCGGAAGTTGAGATAAAAGTTGATCATGAAGGGAAAGTTCAAGATGTAAAACAAGCGATGGCTGAGAGTGAGAAAATTCCTGATGACAAGGGTGATGGATGCCCTGACTCCTCCAGTCAAACTCCGAATCAAGGTAGCGTAAGTCTGGAAGAGGAACCAGGTGTGTCCATACAAATCGGGGGGTCGGACCTGGATCAGCAGCAGTGTCTTCCCAGCGGACCAGCTTGCTGTCCCGCGTTCACCGGAACGAGAAGAATTCCGCGGCTGTGCTGTAACTCAGAAAAACCTGCAGTGCCAACTGTATGCGCCAGTCGCTTTGCAATAATCCCTCGAGGGTGTAAAGACTTCGTTAAAGAAAATGCTCTCAAAGTAATTCGTCAACCCGCGAAGATACCCGCTGCAAATGTCGTGGATCAACCAACGGGAACCATACAAGATTGGTGCAGATCCGGTTGGGCCCGAAAATATGTCTTCCGCCAGGATTACGGAATGGTTCCAGGTTACGTAGTTCAACGGAAAGCTGAATTGGCGCAGAAGTGTGCGCAGGAAAAGTATGCCAGCGAGCAGGCACAACGAGATGCGCGGGAAAAGTGTCGTCATTTGGACGAGGCAGAGCGACAGGGCTTGATCTGCGGTTTGAAAACGAACTGGGAACAAGTCTACCAGGATTATCAGTCCTTGCCGCTACTGATTGATACTATGGCCAAGGTCAAACTAAAGTCAGACCTAGAGGAAAAATTGAAGCTAATAGAAAAGGACATTCAATTATTGGAACGTCACAACCACGTCTTCGTCGGAGATGCTAACCGTACCTTTTACCTCGCATGAAGTGCAATGTGTAGCTGCTCTGAACTTGAACAACCACTACTTCGGCAATTAATGTTTTTATTTATAAACTTCAGCCGCTCATTGATACTGACAGCATTGATCTATTCAGTGATTGCTTGATGAACATAGCAGAAGGTGAATTTTACATGCGGAGCTCTGAATGTCAAGTAATGTCAATGTAAGACAGTACAAAAGAGGCTACTGAATACTCCGTGTTTGACTTTACTGCAGGCATTTCCCAAATCAAGACATTGCTCCAGCAAATAAACGTTCTTTCAGAGACACAATACCTTTACATTGAATACCTAATTACAAATTACCCTAAACTTTCCATACTTTGTCTGCAGTCTCATGATGATTTCCCAATCAATTGTAAAGGTGGACGTGCAGGTTGTCTGTTCTAGTTGTGACCGTTCGAGGTGACCTGTCCTTTCTAATTCTTGTCCCAATTTTTGTGTCCCAAAGTTGTGTGGCCTCTCACGTGTGGAAGTTCTGTTTCATCTACTAAACTTGGTTTAGATTTCTTCCACTTTTAGATGGGATTAAATATGTTGATTTCAGTTCAGTCTTTTCTGAGTTGAACGAATTTCGGTTCTGAACCGATTTAAAACTGAAAACTATTGCATTGACTACAATGTGAAAGGGGTTAATGGTTATCACTATCAATTCATATTTGCTCTGTTCCACATTTTTAAACTTGAAAAACAGTCTCTATATTCGTTTTCATATAACATTAACATTAAGTACTAAATAGTACATTATTTCTTGATTAGAAACAATTTTGAAACGACGTGATCATTGACTATGATTTTACCTTGCTAAGGAAAATTCACTGTATTATACTTCGAAAATATGCGAAGATAGTCGTTACAAGTAGTTTGAAGCTGGTAGCTTGTCTATGGTATTCTAAAATTATAGATATTATATGTAGACTGAACATTACACCTAGGCATGATCATGGCTTGGATTGCGTCATTGGCTGTCGGCTAATTATAATATTATTCTACCGTGTAAGTATGCTATTGCCTATAGGAGCACATCTTATTTAGCCATAAAATCCCTGTTGCACCCTCCTATACATTTTGAGGTACCCGTCTTTGACATAGGATATCAGTCCTAAGCCGAGTTTAAATAATAACGACACTTTCTATTGTTCTTACTATTTTTTCCGGGTTCTTCGGGGTAAACTCTGGAATTACTGGGCGAACCATTAATTGTAATGCACCGTAAGAAAGCCAAAAAATTGGAAATTGCGGTGGGCACATTTGTATGTTGATTCCATTCTGACCTCGGATAAGAATCTTAGGTCAAAGTTCACATAAAAGGCGATTATAGACACAAAAACAAATGAAAACACAAGATTTGCCACAGCTAATGACAAACGCAACCTACTCCTTTGATTAAAATTTTGGGTCACCTGAGAATGTGACCTCGGATGACCTGACCTTAGGAAAATTATGACATGACCTTTCGGCCCTATGAGTGAATTACCCTTGCCTTTAGCTCTCGAAAAAGTCCAAATTGATAGATGTGTGTCAAGCCGTTCGGCCAGTTGATGGATTTGAAGCTGCCGTTTATGCCCATGTTGAAACAACCCCATAAATCGTTTTTCGATTCGTATTTCGGCTATATTTTAGGATACTGTATTCCCAAAGACTCAGAATTAATATGAGCTATCGTTTATGGTCCTAGCTCGTGTAGTTTGGACTTTAATCCCTAAACAAAACGCATACATCATGTTGGGGCACCCTGTAAAATGGGCGCATACAGTAAATAAGCATATCAATAAAAACATATCAACATCAAGAGATTTTACATTGCAATTTTGCATCAGAATACTATCTGTTATAACTTTGATGCTTGACTTTGGCCCAAATTCTAAGGTAAAAGGTCAGAACATAAATCGAATTCCAAGTCGTGCTTCCCAGATTAGAACTAATGAACTAAGAATCCATACAATTTTACCTTAGAATGGCAATTTTGAAGCGTCGGTATTTGACCCAGGGTCATAGGTCAAAGTCAAATCTGCATTATAACGCCGGCATCTAGTGTTTTTCCGGAGGAAACTCTGGAACCCGTGGAAGCACCATCAATTGCTGTACACTAAATGAAAACCAGAAAACTGGCCATTGTGATAGATCTAATTTTATGTTGACGTAACTTTGATCTAGGGTCTGGAACCGTGTTGAATTGAATTGAACAAAATTGAAAAAAGAAGTAATTGGGCGGTTGTTTAATGATCATTGCTGCTCATAAATCATACCTCCGAGTTTAATTATTCAAGAAATTCATGTTGTTCATGAAATAAAAACTAATAAAGTTGTGTTCTATGGTAGGCTGACCATTTTTTCTATCCCGAAATACAGGAAAATTTTGGAGAATTTCATGCGTCTAACTTCCACTCTATTAAGCAAAAACTAACCCTTCTTAAAGCACATTAAGCGCATATTTACTTAAAATAAAGTCCGTTTTAACACCTACGAATGTTTATTTTCCTCTTCGCAATCTGAAAGCAATACAACTGAAAACGATTCAAAAAATTTTCAGATTTTACGATGATACCTTTATATTTAACCCCTCATAGCACGTTAAAATTTCTGGGGTAACTACAACATGCCCGGAGGCGTCACTTTTGTGGTTCTGGCGGCCAATTTGTGAACGTCGTAAATACACCTTAAAAGTCATCAGATTCGATCGAAACTTCGCATACATGTAGCCTAAGTCAACACAAACTGTTTGAATGGAACACTTTTCTCTACTTGCAACTTTTGACCTAATTCGAATTTTAAAGTTTTCGCAAAACACCCCTCATGAAATAGGCCTTATTTTGTGTATGTCAATTTTCAAGCTCTTCAAACAACGAAGTAACGACGTCCACAAATTGGCCACCAGAACCACATCAAATGGACGCCTGCGAGCATGTCGTAGTGATCACAGAAATTTTAATGTGCTACTAAGGGCTACCTATGAAGGCGTCATCACATGCAAATTATTTGAATCACTTTCAGAAGTTTTTTCAGCTTGCGAAGAGGAAAATAATGTCGTATATGAATTCAATCAAACAGTATTGTCATCTTATCGGTTTCCACCGAATTCACAAATATTTTGCGATTGCCTCAAAAAAAGCTGGTTGCATATTTTTGCTTAAAATTCGAAAATCTCAATATGTCAAACAAATTTAGTTGAGTTTAAAAGAGACCCCACGAACTCTCCCTTCTTCAAAAATTAAATTTTCCAAAAAGCCCGTCATTAGTTATTTTTTTCGCATGGGCTGGTCCCAGCAATTTTTGAGACCAAACCTTGCTAATTGGACCTGTAACACATCGGTCCGTGAGACGAAAATTAACTCTCCAAATTTTAACCGTATGCGGACAGAAAGCTGAACAATTTCCACTGGAATTAATGGATAATAAGTAACTCATTCCAGTCATGTAATCAACGATATAGTACAGCAAGAAGTGAACCGTGGGGTACCTAATTTTTAAAGGTTGTATCCTATGCCAGCTGCAGCTCATGAAGCCAGAACAGGCTTGTTAACTAAAATACAGGCTAACTGTGCTCAAATATTGAAATAAAGGACTTTTCCTTTGTAAAGCTGGATCAAGAATTGTACATAGAGGAAAGGGGAGCCAAATAAAGGAGCATCCATTATATTATGAAGGATGGCTGGTCAGCCTATTCTACGGATACGCCCACAATTTTAACAGCGGGTGTCTTGTGCACCTAATGGCCATAGTAATAATGGTATCATGGATGAGAGTTGTGATTTGTGATGTGACTTACAGTGAGAGTTTGTATAGATTTGGAATTTGAAATTGGTGTTGGATTGGTTTGGATCGGGCTTAAAAAGTGAACATTTTGATATACATCATAGGATGATATACATTCCTTTGGGACCTGAAAATCCTTATGGGAAATCCCATGATAAATTTCCCAGAAATCTATTTCGTGACAATCTACCTTCCTCAGTAATTTTCACATAACACCACTTTTTCATCAAATTGAGAGCCAAACATGGAATTTCCATCTCTATTGTTGCTCCCACATCGTACACGGCTCGTACGGCTCTCACAAGGGGACATTGTCAGGTCACGGTGGCGTATCCTCTTGTGAGAGCCATTACTGTATCGTGGCTAATTGCAGAAACCGTGGCAATTTAGTCGGTGATTAACGTTCACATCATAAAAGTTTGCAGCGTCATTTTATAATTGAAGAAGAACAGCATCAAAATCTAAACGTATACAAGCCATATCATACTGCAAATATTTAAACTCTCAACAACTGCTCCTTTGCGCCATCTAGGGATGAATATAAAAACTACTTTCGAATGCTCCTCAGGTGATGAAGTCCTTACTCAACAAACTCGCAACGTTCCAGTAGATGATTCTGTGGTAGTCTACCATTTGTAGCCGGTTTCAGCTTCGCAACTAAATTGCACCTGCTCCGACAGCGGGAAGTCAAATATCGACGGCTAAATTGCAAAAGCCAGCACTTGATTTTTGTCTGAGCTGCAAAAACCAGCACACGCGAACTTACTTTACGCGAAGTAAACATCAAGTTTGACATGCGGCAGTAACTTAAGGAACTTCAATTTTAATTAACTTTGTAGGAAATTACGTCAAAAACTAGCCATAGAAACTCAGTTTTAATAAATTGAATTATTATCTGGTGTGGGTCGGAGAAATTGAACTAGTTGTGGATATGGCAGATTTTGAGAAAATAAAAATGGATATGGTGGGCCTTGCAATTGAGTCAAAAATCAAAGTCTGGGTTTTGCTGATAAGCCGTCGATATGTGTATCAAGTGTGACTGAATGTTTGAAATTCTAATATGTGTTGCGTCACCGAATTTTGACCGAATTGAATGACAATGAGGTTCGATAAAAGACGAAAACATGAAAAGCAAACAGAGCGTACCTCTCGGTGGGGTCTTTACATTAATGTTCAGAACATTCCTAAGAGTCGCCGAGGAATGAGAGACAAGGGGTGTTCTTGAGGTCTAAATGTTGAAAATTATTAAAGTGATTTTACTTTGCTTGACATTTTTGAGAAACAATGGTGACTCATATAGGGAAGGAAATATTTTGTGCAAAGAAAATATGAAATAGCCTCAGCACCTTTGAAAACTGCACTATCACTCATGCCGTAATAGATTCCAAACAGGCAAAATTAGTTCTATGAAGTAACGGTTCACATATTTGTTCATTTCGCATATTTTAACGTGATATGAGCAGTTAAAAAAGAATTATCTGCACCCCTTTCCAGAATTAAAAATAATAATATTTTGTGGTAAATTATGTTCATGGAGGAATATAGTTAATCATAATTGCCATAATGCTCAAGGCTCTTGATGCTTGGAAATAAATTCAAATATGCTAATTCTCATATGATTTTCGTCGAAACCAGCAAGTTTTCTTCTTCTATCTAAACTCTGAACATTACCACGCCACAAAGTCAGATTGTATACGCGCCAATGATCCCAAATGATGCTTTCTAACTATAAATACCTGAATAAATTTTCATGCCCAGGTCACTTCACAGCATTACTTCCATAAAAATTCAGGAATTTGAAAATCTTCGTAAAATATCTGGTCCACTGTGTATCCTGTTACTCTTAGTGTGTCCTGGGCCTTTGTTACATCTTACATGATGTTGAGGATTTGTATACTTTTTAGACCTAATTCACCGAAAATTCGAAGGGTAGGGATTTGCAATATTCCATTTGATGCGTAAAATTTATTGAATTCTCATCTGTTTCTTTTTGCTTAACTAAATTGCATATCTCCATGTGTGGTTCATGTCGTGTCAACATGTTAATCAACAAATATCTCAAAGTCTCTCAAAGTAACTCGAAACGCGTTCGAATATATTGTACATTGAGACAACAAATGATTATCAATTTTAGCCACGTACACTGTGTTATCGGTTTATAAGGTGTCATTAACACATCGCCCATAGATTTTTACACTAAGCATCGAGATCTTCATGGTAGTAATGTGCGATTTTTCAGTTCTCCCCGTATTTTGGCGCTTCCGAAGAAATGAAACTATGACCCCGTGTGTGCATCACTGGAGGAAACATAAATTTTGTAATTCCGAAGATTTTAATTTTTCCAAAGGTCAAGAGCCAGAGCTATGCGTTAGAAAATGATTTAAATTCCTACGTTTCAATCTGAAAACGATGATATATTTGGCATTTTGCATTTTCGTATACGGAGTGAACAGACCTTGAGGTTTTCTCATAAGAGTAGTGTGAACCTATCATTTAGGAATAAGAATTTTTTTGTTAGTGTGTAACATGCTTAGGATTGTTAACTTGATATAAGTGGACTCGTCTTATATGAGACTAATTTGAGAAATTTCAGAATAATGGGACAAAATGTTGTCATTGAAGACATTCCGAAAAATGTTTGCTCGAAGCCGTTCACACTTGATTGCCATTTGCATGGGAATTCTGGCTACTTGAAATTATTGCAATCTTACACATCTCACTCAGGCCTCCGTGTGCTGTGTTCAAAAATTTGAAAACTTCAAGCCTTGTGTTTGTACAAGGGAGCAAAAACGTTATTAGTTACGACTTAGCAATGGCGATTGGCGAATAGGCTTGCTGGAACCTGGAATTGGCTAGGTACGCAAGACTGTAGTTGTAACTATATTATTAATCATGTGAGAGTGAGTCATGAGACTGTTTCCCGTGGGATGTTCCGTCACATTATTTATTCTGAGGAAGGACTCTGACCCCGGTACCCTCATAATCGGTGTCCAGGAAAGCACGAAAGTGTGTGGAAAGTATGCACACGTGCCAAAGGGAAGCGGATCTCTTGACGGCGCTGTCCAGTCACGGCTCATAAGATTTCTAAAGAAACTGCGCGGGTTGGCAAAATCCTTTGTTGGAAGGTCGGTGTTGTGTAAGATTTATGGCTCTTTGTTTTGACAACTGCAGTGGACATGAGTGACGTTGAGGTGACCGGGAGTGTTTGGAGTGAACGAGGATTGAATTGAGTTCTGTAGGAGACAATTGAAGAAGTGAGGCGAGACGGATCAGTTTTCAAAAGCCGGAAAGCTTGCGGGGGAGTAACTAGAAAGAGGTGACCAAGCACTTTGTGGGCCATCAGTGGATGAGTCTCATAACGAGCCATGCAGACGGGGATGATTTTGATGCATTTAGTTTACCATTTGACTTATTTAAATGACGTTCCCCGTCAATGCACACAAATCCAGCGGGCTGGGCTTTCAGCGGGATGAGGTAGACTCAATTGATATAATGGTCATTCACCGCCCGCTGTGCCAACCTTTTCGTCTCCCACACAAACACACACGTACAGAATGCACACAAACACTGGCGGACTCACACACATATGGACCCTACGTAGGAACACACATGTGCATGTACAACAAGTAATGACTCTCTCAACAGGCCGATGATGAGACCCTTCTATCCCATTCTCCTCAGTTGCTTCCCTCTGATCTTACGATAAGCATTTTTGGTTGCTCCGACAGAGCCGCAGAAGTCACTATAAGTTGATCTTTCTCTAAGAAGACGACGACGACAACACGGGATCGCCTTTGACGCGGTAAAACAATGTCGACGCATTTGTTATACAGGATTGTTAAATGTTCTTAGTATTTATTGCTTCTCCTGTCTTCTTTCAAGATCTTCCCCCGACTTGTGTCCCTCTTCCCGTGTTCATCGTCAGCGTTTGCCCCTATAACTCGTTCCCAACTTCCCGCATGAACACATTTTACCCTCACATATGCTAGCAGGTTACTAACAGATTTAGGTTTATGGTTCACCAGATCAGACTAGAATAAGTTTATTTTCAAGATCCTTGCCTAAGCCTGATCACGACTAGTAAACGTAATTATATAGTGAAACCGGGAACTTGGAAATTTTTATGTGAGTCATCATGATGACAGTGGTCACATTTGATTTGTTACCCTTTCGTTTACAACGCCTCCCCTGTAAACGGGAAAAGATGCTTACGCGGGCAGTAAATTCCTGGAATGTCATTCACTCCACGGTCCTCGGTAGCACTTAATGTGCCTTCAGCGTCTTAGTACTCAAGACAGACATCGGAGAGCATAGCTGGTTTAAGAGATATTGATAGAAAATGCAGAGCTTGCAGGAGTATTCGTAAGCAACCTTTATTGAGATGTTCACGTCAACATATACTGAGGGCTGTCGAGTGGACCCTTCCCACTGTTCCGAGTTCGGCCAGAGAGGCATGATGAATGTAAGGGTATTCCGCTGGGTTTCTGGAAGGAACGGAGCCTGAGTTTATTAAGAGACTGACTCGTGTAATTTGGATTTGGAGGAGGTAGTTTTAATTAGACTTTGAGTCATGATACGAAGGAAGGTGATAAGTACGGGTGTTGAAGGTGCTTTATGTGGAAATGGGTTTGGATAGCACCGTTCACTGTCTTCAGTGCGAGACGTAGGGAGTTACAAAGGGTGAGGGAGAGCGAGAGATAGTTGGCTACAAAAGGAGTTGTACAGGGTAGTTAGTGGATGTCCTGCCGCCTCCCCCCTGCAGGGCTCTGTTGGTTTTAGGCGCCCGGCGGGCCACGACCTCGTCAGAATGTTAACCACATGGAGGATGAGAGGCCCACCACCAGTTCTGAATATATATTCCACTTATACCTGGAGGCTTGAACAAGCCCGCCTCTTAATTGTTTCAGAATTATACGATTCCTCCTTCCTCCTTCAACTCCGTGACAGCGATGGGCCTCAAGGCTCGAGCCAGTTCCTCTTACCTTCTACGGAGACCACCGAAGGAGATAAGAGCTTCATCGCATCCTCCGATTCCAAAGGGTCACATCATCATCTCTCTCCCTCGCTCAGTTCTTTAACATGATACAATTACACGCACTTGAGCTTTCCATAATAAGCCACTTGATCTCTTACCTTACCTACTTGACTCTGCGTGCTAACCTAAGGAAGGAACTAAGTGAGTGCGCTTTTCAGTATAGAATCCTAGACTCCTCTGCCACTGCTGGCTTAATGTTCCCTGATGTATTCTACACATGGTGATCTACAAGAACCCGAATAACTTTATGACATTTCTTGTCATTATCCGAGCTTCTCCATGCCTCCCTCACCGTATGCATCCATGCAGCGTTTTTGTCATCAGCTGCTATGACATTGACGATTTCATTCCAGACCAGAGTGAGCCGAAAGCGCGAAGAGACAGCCGAGTATGACCATCCTCCTTTCCACAGTCTTGTTTGTGTGTGGCCCCGTAGGAGACCAGCCTAGGTGAGCAAAGAACGTCAAATTTAGAGTCACTATCCACCAGTAATTCATTTCATGAATCATCATCATCAACTACTCTCACTAACAAGCACTAGCTGAAAATCATGATAATAACCCAACATTACCTTCTTGATCAAATCACAAAGCAGCAAAGGACCTTCTCTTCCGTTTTCTGCCCTTCTGTTTCCCAGTCTCTCCGTTGCTGACTTTTACTCCCCCTTGGAAACCTAAATATTATCTTGTAAGCTCATCATGTAATCATCATTAAACTAATGTCATTTCATAGTTACACTTGATAGAAAACACATGTTATTTTGCCCCGGTGCATCATCTTCACCATTCGGTTTCACGAAAAAATGGCAAGGAGTACATTTCACAGTTTTACTGCGACATTAACTCCCTCAAATGCTAGTTTGCTTGGATACAGACATTCATAGGTCCCAAAATTACGGACTCAGCACTGCAGGATTTTACGCAAGCTTACTGGATGCAAATATTTACCCTGAGAGCAAATCCCCCTAAATATGTATTGCTCACCATTTTCCCTCTCCGAATATGCTCACTATTCCTGATTTCATTTTTCGCCCTCGCCCAAGTATAAGATAATAACTACACGTGTAAAACAAGTACAAATCGAACAATTTTTAGTTTTCTCTTCTGATTCCCTCTAAACATCGAGATCACTCTCTTGCAACCTACAGAGCGTACAGGAACGGATGATTACTTTCTCTTCACGACCAAGAATCGACACATGAAAAGTAGAAAAAAAACTGTTAGAACTAGGAGTATAACGGGGCTACGAAGACATTTGTGCCCGTTTCTTAACCAAAATCATTCGACAAAGAATAGATTGTTCAGGTGAAAGTTCAAGCTCCCTTATCTGCTCAAATCAACTCTGGTAATCACTGTTACAGAGGAGAGCGGCAAGAAGCACGCACTTCTTTACTCACTCCCGCTCTTATTAGTTTATGTGACTATTATTTTTAACAATACAGGCTCCTTTCAATATACTTCACTCCGAATAAACAACTTTAGTCCTTTTGGTTTCTTTCAGCTACCTTCAATATAATTTTGTGGATTTATTGAACTGACGTAAACAAACACTGAAACCTACGACTACAATTGCTATACCCTATCCGTACTACTGTAAGTTACCCGAGTCCTCGCTAGCGTTCAGAACACCGATCAGATCCGTACCTTAAGATTTCATTAGTTAATTTCCTTCAATTTTTTGCATTTCTATTTCAGAGTTCAGATTCTTAAATGAGAAACATAGTATAGGAACTATAAATTTAAATTTTTCTTTCACTTGAAGTCTCCGATTCGAAATCCCTGCTGTGAGAGTCACTGGCTAAAAGCTACAGCCTACTTAATCATTCCAGTCACACGTTGGCGCATACTTTTCTCTTTCTCTGTATATACGTGCGCAAGTACACGAGTATGCACAGCTCTTTTTTGAGATAGAACTTATCGTCTCTCGCTAAAATTGTTTTGCGTGTGGCCGGAGCCCACAGTCCCGACAGTGATCGGAAATTCATGTAAATTTAAACAAGAGCGTGAGGAGGGTGATACACCAACCACATCGATACCCTCTTCGGTGACCGCGTAGAATTCATAGTTTAAATAGCGCTATCCCACAACGTAGGTTGTGATGCTATATCTCGGGGAAATGGTCGACGCGATGTGTGTGTTTGCTGCTAAGCAATTACTGCTTACCATGATTTATTGAGGGCAGAGGGGAAGTATGTGGCACGTACGGGATGGCGTGAGTAGTAAATAAAATTTGAAATCGTAAAATATACTTCAATCAGCTCATAGGTCACTTACGGTAAAATAAGTAGCTATGAGCAGCAGCGGCATGTATGGAGTCATGCCGGAGTGAAATTCAGTTAATAGCTTACTTCATAATAACGTGGAATGAGGAGAAAAAATACGAGCAATAAATAATCGTGTGAAAAGGGTACCTACAAGGATGCAAGGGAACAGACCCATACAGAATATAGTGCTGAGTGCGGGGCTTCCTTAAAACAGCCTCTTAGCACGGGAAGTTAGCTCGAGACGATGATTATGATGCTGTCGACGAAGACCGAGGGGGATGACTTAAAATATTGTTTGGTTGGTGGCCCTTGTTTAGAGTGTTCACTGCTCCTGCTTCTGGGATTATCCTCGTGTGGACAGCAGGATGGTCGGACAAACCAACCCGAAAACAATTCAGAGGTAACGTATAGGTAATGACGATAATGGTAAGGCTAAGCTAACGATAAGTAAACTACTTGCCTGCACTTCATCAATCAATCCAGACCTTTTCCCTTTTCGACCGGACGAGAGTGAGGTACGATGTAGTTTTGAAACAGCTTATGTTCCGTATACCTTTTTAAACTATGTAGAGAAACGATGAACATGCGTACATACTATACGGATTGAGCACTGACCGCCCGTACGTCTCAAAATCTCACAAACATGTGCTTAACTTATATGCCATCATCGTCGCCAGGAAATTGTATGTAACTGATAGTAATAATCCTACGGGTTCTTGCGCCTTCATTAGCTGGAAGTGCTGCCGGACAATGGACGGGACCCAGATTTCATGCTATCTGTCCCACTTATATCATAATAACTCGTCTCACCTCATGTCTCGGCACGTTCAATCAACCAAGTAGCAGCTCCAGCTGAGACTACGAGATTCCTCCGGTTGAAATGAGCGGGTTTCACGTGTGAAAGAGTGCCAGTCCTGTCAGGGGAGTGAAAATTCTAAATAATCAAAGCTCCGCTGGCGCTTTTCTACTGAACAAGTCAGGTCTAATTGATGGATGAGTCGGCTCGTAAATGTCACCTTCCTCCGCTTCATCTTCCCACTTGATGTAACCCCTACATAAAACCACAATGTCGTACGCGCCCTTTAGATCACGTCCAATTCGTACCAGATTTCGTCAATACACGTCTGTACAAGTGAAATGCGCTTGAGGGTAAGCACATAGGAGGCTATCACACTGAAAGCTATTTTTTACATTGTCTAAGCCTCATAGTCTTTGGCTGTGTCTGTAGATCAGCTGTGCGTTTTACGTGCTTACATGTGCGTACACAGCGGTAGAGTTACAGCTTAATCATTCCTCGAACACAACAACAAAGGTCAAGCATCTCCTAAGGCCTAGAATATGAAGGTTGCTGTCAGCAAAAAAAATGGTTAAAAGGCCGAACTCGGCGAGTTAGATGGAAAGGGCAGTGTCTGGATCTGGAAGAAAGGGAACAGCGGATCCATTTCTAAGATCAACCTCTTCTCTGATCACATCTTTCCCCTTGCTACTTTGACAAGACGAGGGAACAAGCGCCCGAGAAGTCAAATCCTATCTGTCTTCCTCCTCTCTTACGGTGACTTTGTGGTTGATCCTGGAAGACGGTTCAATGTTAAACAAACTTTTTATCAGCTCGAATTTCAAAGCGTTCAAATCACCAGGAGGGTCTGCCCATTTTTCGTCAACGCTACACTCATCCCGACTTTATAGTTCAATGAGGAAACCTAATTCTGAGGGCTGAGGATCTGATGATCAAATTCTCGCCATACGATACCATAATTTGCTTGTCCCTCCTTCTCTAAGATACTTTCTCCTTGCATTGAAAGAATGAGAGATTGACATAAGGTGAAGGTTCTGGCACACTGTGGGTGTAGGACGACGTGATAGAGGAATAAAATCTACGAATCCGCTGACCTGAAACTGGACACATTGCTGTGAGCCAACGTCGACCTTTATTGCCTAGCGTTGAGCACACTTCAAATTATTTCATCATAGGTCTTCCAGCGTGCTCCATACTACATGTTCCTAGGTCCAATTTCAGTCGAAATTAAGCTGGGACCTGCCCACACTCGTGCCTAACAGTTGCATGAAAGTAGTAGTGCGCATACATGCATCCCTCCTGCGACTGAAAGAGCCGGCCTCTTCATATTCGTTACATCCGTATGGTTTACAAGTTTTCCCGACCCTTCCGGATGGTCGACGAGCTTCCCCGAAGCTATACCCGCAAATACCAGGAATCCAGTTGTGGTAAATTAATAATAATCAGTTTGAAGCAGTTTACCCTGTCGCATTGCTAATAGCGTCCGTGTGACTAACAATTAAATCATCCATCCCCAAGCCTCCATTTAATCAGTAACTTGGTGAAACCGGGTTTTCATAAATTAATATGGATTCCTCTGTTTATTTTATGTCCGGGTAAGTGCCTTATCCGGTTGAAATACAGAGTTATAGAGCCAGCAGAACGCAAGTATTCCCAGTTAACTACTGCGCAATTAGTGATAATTTTCTCCATGGTGTGTTTATCTACGGCAAGTCTTCACATCCAAAACTCTATTGCCCAAGGCGGAGCAAGCAATCATATTGGGTGAATCATTAAAGCGCTTAAGTACGCTTATGTAAAGTGTCGTACAGTAGAACCTCTTTTATCCGGCCCCTTGTAATACGGCCATTCTTTAATGATGTTTTAAATTTCCTGACACAGAGGGCGAAGAACATGTCCCCTTAATACGGCCACTGTTTAATGTGGTCAAAAATTCGTGGCCCCGAGAGGGCCGGATTAACGAGGTTCTACTTTATATCGAATTAAACTGGGTCACGCTACGCCAGTTGTACGGGAAAATAAATGTAGAATTCATATACGGCTTTTTCCTTGGAAAACGGATAATTCTCTACACTGACTATACTTTACAGAATGAATCAGTATAAAGTTACCAGCCATTTTGGGGCAAAATTAAGTTGTCGGAAGCTCTCCAAAGATGTTCTGATAGATAAAATAACACTCATGCTTGGTATTTTTTAAAAAATACATAGATTTTTTAAAATCCTGTAAAAACTTCCTAGAAAATTTATTGCCCAAAATTTTAAGCTCGTGCGATATGCCTAGCTTCCACCAAAACTACTAAATCTTTGATATTTGCCGCTACCGGTGACCGACCTCCTATATATTAGTATATTGTGGTATGTTCATTGCTCGACTGGGGTATGATATTTTGGACACGGATAAAAAATTAGCAGCCATTATGCAGACACCTTTCTATTTTGCTATGAAAAAGTTCTATGCATTACATTGGTGGTATGCACTGGATTCACTCACGAGTAATACCTTCTAAGTGGTTCGGGAATTCGGCGATAGCACTAGCACCATTGCATTCAGCAGTGTCGAAAACCTAGGAAAGTGACTAACTTTCTTGTTTAAAAACGTTTCAGCGAAATCGAAAACTCAAATTTTCTTGTGGGATTTAACATGCAATTTTTTTTATCTAGGGCCCCCCTGTGCAATATTACCGAAATCACCGAAAATTCCCAATCACTCCAGTGGTATAAAGTAAGTGCACAGAACAGTAAGAAAACCTTAATTCAATGGATAAATAGTGCTATGGGAAGCTTTTGCTGAAACTTACGATGATCTTCATATCAATGCATATCGAGTAACTTCATGAAGTTTCAACCAAAGTGAAACGACTACTCCCAAATTTAGAAATCTTGGGTACCAAAAGATTCCTCACAACGAGTAATTTAACAAACATACACTAAAATCTCCGTATAACGGCCTTGTGTAACACGGTCATCTTGTTATAACGGTCAATTTCTGGTTTCTCGTGATAACTTTTACTGTAGAATTTTCAATTCTTATAACGGTAATTTTGGGAGTAGTCGTTTCACTTTGGTGCGATGGTGCTAGTGCTATGGCCGAATTCCCGAATCACTTAGAAGGTATTACTCGTCAGTATCTCTTCTGAGCCGTCGTAAGGAGTCGAGAGGCGCCCTTGAGGTGTACAGGCCAGGGTGTGACAGTTTATTGATGAAAGCAGTGGGCTCTCCCGAGTCCAAATGCATATAGCATCGCTGAAAGCCACGAAAAGCCATTGCCATCTGGTTCAAGTTATCATGAATTTTGTAAAACGGACATTTAAGTGACTCCTGATTTGAGATTTCTAGACGGCGGCAGCTGGGTCTGAAAAGATGGGAACTAGAATGAGAGAAAATACAAGTTGGTACGACGACTACGATCTAGTGGACGCAGTAGAATGACTAAAGGAGCCGGGACGACGACATCCTCCTCCCTTGCATGGGGGGTTTATGAGCTACATATTTCCGGCTCTACATACAAAGTATATACTCTTTGCATATCGTCGCAAAGTCCAGCCAGGGGAGACGTTTGACGTTTGACTTGGTCCCCAGATGCGCGTACGTGTTTAAGTGCGTACTGCATACTGCGGACGAGAACGGGAAGAATTTTTCTCTGGTGTGGTGGGGAAATGAAAATTCGGTGGAATGTAATTTGTTGTGGTTTCCGGGACCAAGGTCTGTCCGGGGCCAGACAGGGAATATCGTGTGTCACTCACCACTCTTGATCCGCATGACTCGGCACGACAATTTCTATCCATTGGTTTTCTTTGCCTCATTCTGATGGCCCTCTGTCCAAAGTGATTTCCGCCACTGTCACCACGGCTAGCCTCCGCGTTCGTTGTTGTTTATGTGCGTGTATTTCGGTGTATGTGGGACCATACTGGCAATTACTTGTGGCGAGCCTCATAGTGCCCTCTGTATATACAGCTTTTACTTTCCTGCCTAAACCCACGTACATACAGGTCCCACGCCTTTTTCTCATCTCCCTCTCTCTCTCTCTCTGTCTGTTTCTCCCTGTCCCCCAACTTTTCTGCCTTGTGATTGCACCCACTATCATGCATACACAGGCAGTATGAAAGTCGGACCCGAAAAGTCAAATCTAAAGTGCAGGAGACCAACACGAGATCAAATAATATGTTACCTCTGTCTTCTCTCCTGTCCGCGATATTACTAGTGTCGTCGTTGTAACCGTATTGTTACGGAACGGTCAAGTACAAGAGCCAAAGAGTTGCATGTACCGGGTTGATGATGATGGGGCGGCAGGGTCTCGTAGTGTGGAGCAGGGTATTATTACACATTACACAGAAGTCAACTGTGCGAGACAAGAATAAGCCTCACAGCTTTTTCGTCTATACGCCATGTGAGACTTTGCAGACATGAAAGGAATAATCTATTATTAAGAAGGCGGTATTTTGTCATGCTTTGGTGTTCTTGTCAATCCCCGTAGTGACATGCATGCTATAAAAGTACACCAACTTGGGTCACGTTTGTGGTCAGACCATCACGAGATATGCGCGTCATACTTTTTCTTCAATAGCGACAGGAGCAGCGCCACTGCCGCTAGCATTAGTTTAGCTTTTCGTCACCAGCATTGGAAGCCCCTGCTTCCTCATACCCGGCGCACAAATCTCTTTCATGTCAATGATGCCGCTGCGGATATTTTATAACTGCCACCAAGCAATTACTATGTACACTTTTCTTCAGTTATACTTACTCGACCCGTCCATATCCGTCCTCATCCCGCCCGCTACAAATAATACCATGATAATATCTATCTGTGGTTCTCTCTCTTTCAAACACATACACAGTGGCATGCACACACACACACGCACGAACACATGGTTGGACAAGGACCATGTAGGGGTCTTCTCTCTCTCTCTCGCGCACACACACACACACACGCAGAAGAGAGCTATACAATTTCGCTGTGGAACAAAAGCCGCAACTCCATCCGCCAGCATGAATCGCGTTGGAAGTTTGTGGCCAAAGTGACAGTGCGGTTGGGAAGAGCCAGGAGCTACCCAATCATTAAAGGACTATAAAGAGAGTTATAGAGTGAACATACCGACAAAGACAGGAGAGCGGGGCATGACTACGTATCAGACAATGCAGATAATATTATCACGATGGCGATGATGGGAGCAGCTTGCAGCAACTTTTTTCCCTCATAATTTATACGGGGAAGCGAACTAGTAAAGTCCTATGCGAAGCTGTCCTTCGTGTCATAGTAGTCGTCCCATAGGCACGGACGGACGCAAGGCATCCCCAAAAAATCTCCTACCACCTCTGACTCTCACCACACACTCTCTTCCACACACGTTCGTCTCGCACAAAGCAAGGCGGCGGGTTCTACAGCTCTCCAGTGAGTCGAATTGTGTGAATGTTATAGACGCACGTAAATTTCCGCTCCACCATAAAACCTCATGTTACAGCAATGCACACATAGGCATGAACCCCAACCAAGCGCACAGACAAACACATCCTCGGAGACCTCTTCTTCCCAACCTATGATATCACGATGATGGTTTTTGTTCAAATTTAAAAAGTTCTCCCTATTTACCATTGATAATAGGCGCATATAATATAGCATCGGGGGACAATGTCGGCGACCACCTATTCAGATAAGCGCAGAAATCCCTTGCTCATCACGAGCTTTTTCATTCCTGCCAAATGGCTTTTCCCTCCTTCAAGCCGCCGCCCTGAGATCCCTCCCTCTGCGTATCTTTACAGACAGACTCAGACAAATACACATGATACAGGGACAATTACCACTCACAAATCTGCATCTTGTTACCTCGTTTGTGAAATACTAAAGGTTTTTTATCACGCAGCTAACACCCTGCTGATGGTCGTATAACAAGACTCGTATTTCGTCCAAGTATGTTTGTGTGTTTGCGTGCGTGCGCGTGTGAAGTGACCTATGTGATAATTCCAGTTCATACCTTCCTCACTACTTTTTTGTACTTCTTGTCTTCTAAAGCTTTCCAAAGCATGTATGCAGGGACGCAGACAAATGTATTCATACGGAGACAGAGATTACATGGAATAGCGCGATTCCTACACACTCCTGGAATGGAAGGCTTCGGAAATGACCAGGGAGGAGCTAAGTGCGGAGAGTAGGACGGCAGACGGAAGGGGATCACAAGGGAATCGTCTTTATTCCGTCTTTCTGGCTGATTTTATTTTATCCCGTGGAAATTGAGTTAGACCTCCATGGAAAAGAATAGGCAGAAAGGGTAAGGAGATGATAGAGGGAGAGAGAGGCAGAGCTGGGCGAGACGATAGCTCCACTTCTTCACGACGTACATAATTATAAAATTCCTGCGGGGGGTAGCAACGTCGGCCTCCTTTGAAGACATCCTCGTTATTCACCTGCTGGCATCACTAGATTCAATCCGTTCAGACGGAATGGGTAGCGGACAATGTCACTCCGCATTTAGCCCTACCTCGTTCCCTAGTCCATCCTGCCGTGAAACTACCATTTCCATCATTTACACTCTATGCAGGGTAATACAACCCTCCTACTGTAACAACGTGTGTATGCATGGCCCAGCCCCGGCCTCTCTGTGCGGTGGAAAAAGGAGCCAGGAGAAGGACCGTCGTTGGATGGCTGCAGCCAGGAGCGCCTCACTTATAGCCATCACATGTGGGCTCCACATAGCCTCTCATAGGCTCCTTACTTGATACACATACACTCCTCTTAAGCCTCGTCCCCAGCATAGGTCCTGTCCATTTACCCCTTCTCCTCCGCACGCCCAACTTGCCAAAATCGTTAAGCCAACAAATATTTGTCAACTCACATCATCATCCTCACTTGCTCCACTTCCCCGCCGCTCATAATACCGGCTTGATTGTAGTGTGAGGGGGGAACTCCATCAACCCGTACACAATGATCGCATCGCACAGGAACAGAACCAGAGCCTCAGAACCTTTGAACCCTAGATTCACCTCGTATATCATCAAGACTGTGTGCTCTGAGGCCTTTGGGCAGATGCGCTCACATCTTTGCTGTCAAAAAAGAGTTCGCTTAATCCTGGACGATGAATTTAGAAGAAATGCAGGGAGGAATGTTCGCATCAATGTCACATCGCGGGCTCATTCATTGACATTAGCGCTCGAGGCGCTGTTCGTGTTGTAGAATGTGAAGCTGTTAAAAACCTGAGTCAAAATTATCGTTTTTAGAAAGAACTACCACGTCGTTTAGGGGCTCGAAGATAAAGGTTTCGAATGAGCCCTTATGAGTTCAGCATGTGAATTAGCCACCCGGCTCCTGCACATCCTCTCAACAAAGACGCCTTTGTGACTAATTTAAATAGAGGAGCGGCCAGATCCATGTTTACGATGGACAACAAATATGAGAGACCGGGAAGAGGAGACATATAAAAATAAATGAGTTTACGTAAGTCGGTAGGAGAGGAAATGGGGTGCCTAATGAGAGTGTGCCGAAATGTGTACGGGAGCCGACAAGACTGACGACAGTGTCGACGATGACGACGACTGGAGGACTCCGACTTGTTGAGGCTAATGAAGACACACGCGTCGTATTTGTATTTGACCATTAACAAGGAGTTTGTTGACGGCCTTTGAAAGAGACTTTGGTCACAGTCCAGAAGATATGACAGTGGTGTGTATACTAGAGCGGCCCCTTTTGCTCGGATTATGCCGTCTCCTTCGGTCACTACCATCATTCCTACGACAAGGATCAACAACAAAGACGCCCGTCTCTCTCACTCTCTCTCTCACATACATAGTTCCTTAAGTCCCACTTCAGACAAGAGAAAAGAGCTTAAGGGAGCTCAGTCACGTACACTCGTATTACGCGCAAATAAACAGCTTAAAACTACCACACCCGAGAGTCATGCTCCTTCACCGCAGTCGGATCGGTAAGGTTTTAAGTGCCATATTACAGCCTCATCCTAATTCCTGTATTGTGAATTCCATCAAGCTACTGTATTAACAACAGTGGCCTCTATCCTACATGCTGCCCGACTCACCAAGTATCACAGCAATCATACCATGCGTGCATGAATGTAATGTGTGCCCCGCTAATCAGACAAGCTCCCTACTAACATATCCATATCAAAGAGATTCTCGAAAAATCTCACCAACCAGCATCACTTCGACCCTCCAGTATCTGATTCAGACCACTCACCCGCCATCAACACTCATACATCATCGTGCATGCCATCCGTTTCTCCTCAAAAGGGCCATACGGGTGAGACTGTGAACACTTCGGGCATGATACAACCCTCTTTGTGCGAAGTAAATCAACCATTTTTTTCATTTTTATTAAAATAGGTCAATTTTTAATAGGGTAGAAGAATGATGATGACTTTGAAGAGTTTCAACAGCGGCAAAGCATTCCATCCGCCGACAATTACCACATGGCCCACGTTAAACATCTTTTTCAACCCGCAAAATTTCATGCTCATGCTGCAATACAGTCACACACGCACACACACAACCAGCCAAAAGCTAACCTCGACAGTTCCCGCTGTCTTGATCAAGCAAGAACCCACTCATATGTATCAAGTTCAAAAAATTAAATTTGATAAATTACTCCTACCATGTTACTCCTGAGGACTGTCATGATGTGAACCACAAAACGAAAATTAATACGATTGTGCAAGAACGGAACATCTCTTGATGTGATAAAGTGCTTGATACGGCGGCACACGGCACCTGAAAACTGATCAGAGTCGACCACGGATGCTATACGTTTAGGTTTGGGGTGGAGAACGAGTCCAGTGATACAAGTCTGTCCGCAGTAGCTAGAAGAGGAAAAAGGCTGGGGTAAAATTTGACGGCTTCCAACACTGATAAATGACTCAAGTATGCATGCAAGACGGAAGGAGCTGAGATGACTTGTAAATGTCATTTATCATGTAAATGAAGAATCGGAAAGGGACGGAGGACGAACGATGATGCAGATGCTGATGACGCTCATAATTTTCTATTCCATTCAAGTATCATCCCTTTGTCTTTTCTAAAGGCACAAACACGACCATACACGCACTTAAGAAGTAACAGACACACAGACACACACACACACACACAAATCAAAATTCTTCACAGCTAGTAACTACACAGGGGTTTTCCATAAAAATATATTACGAATAGGATAATAATAATTATGACCATTCTTTACTATTCTCCAACCCCGCATATCCTTTTTTCAACCTCAATCAAATGAGACATCACGGAGGGACTGTGCAATGTGTGTGATACATGATACCCTCTTATGTCACAGTGGGCCAACCCCCGATTTTCTCCTTTTTTCTCCTATCCTTTCCCTTTCCCCGTAGCAGGAACGCGGTGCGGAGGTCTAAACTGGCTTCTGTGCGTGTACACACAGAAGGACCTGAGGACAGATGAGTGGGACTGAAGAACAGCCTTTATACTGGACCAACTTGTAACTCAACAAATAGCCATTAGTTACTCCTGTCAATTTGAGGATAAAGATTCAATTTACAATCAGCAGGGGCTTCCTCTAGCATTTATGTACATAGGACCCGGTGTTTATCCACCAAACCCTACGGGCCATTCTTGACATCTCTTCAGAAATCTTACCGTAGTAATTCCGATCCAAGTTCAAATGCAAGCGCTTTGTTGCTGCAAGCGGATGACAGTGTCATCCTACTGGAATATCTAATGTTTCTATGACACACACACACACACACACCACCCAATGGCATGGGAGGGGGAGCAATAGACGGTGAGGCAGTGCACACTTAATTTGTAAATGGGCTCAATTTATTTCCCGAAGACCGTACAGATTCATTTAAGGATGCTCAATTAGTCGCCTCCTTTGTTCCACAATCAACAAAGCACGAGGCCTTGAATACACAGAAATCCATTCGAAAATACAAGAGCTTAACGGAAACTCTATCTGCTTCTGATTCTCCACTGCCGGCAACTACTGGGTCGACTGTATATCTCACTGACCTTCCTGACCCTCCTAAATCTCATAAAGATCCTGAAAAAGCGTAATATTATTTTTTTCGTCAACCGTCTGCTTTGTCCGACGGCGTGACAAATATATTGAAAAGTATCCTACACATGGAGCCCCATCCAAACATGCTAATGAATGACAAACAGGAGATGGAAGAGACAGTGGAAAAATGCTAACACGTACCATCCTTGCCCATCCAACCCTTAGTCAACAGGCATGTCCACCCAGGAATAAATGCGCAGGGTATACTCGCACTACCCCAAAAAGGTGAGTTTTGAGGGTGCAGGGTTTGTGAGTACTACGAGTAATTTGGACGTTTCAAACGGTTCCACAAAAATTGTTCTCTCAGCAAGAACACAGGACATGACCAGACGAACGGAATGTTTACGGTGAGCCAAAAGTATGTATACATGTGGCGACACTCTTTTATATGTAACATACCTTACTCGGAGGGTGAGATCGTTCCGCTGGTTTCCATCCCTCATATCTGTAAGCCTCAATTATTCACATTGAGCTAAGTAATATGGTTGACAAAACCTGTTGGCTGGATCGTCCTCTCGTTATATACGGACGTAGCAATGGTTATGAATTTAACCTACAATTGAAACCTTAACTAGCAATTATTCAATTTTCCGTGCCAGCGGACGGAGAGGAGTTAGGACGGGACAATGCGTAAATAAGTTTCCCTTTATCTCGTCGCCCATGTCAGCTACCCTCGCCGTGACGTGCACCCCTGAACCACGATTTCCCGATATCCGATGAAAGTAAGAGCACCACTCACCGCAGTTTTCTCATGGAATCCAATTTACAGTTCCTTACTTGGCAGAACCCCAGTCGGTGTTATGATTTACTAAAATATAATGTTCCCCACACTGACAGCAAACAATGCAATGGCTGAATTGGAGATTGGATGCACAGTTGCAATAGCTGTCGCTTCAATGCCAGATAGAGAGCTATCAAGACATAATATTAACTGGACATTAAGAATTCTCATGCCGCCGCCCTAGCGGCATTAGGGAACAAGGCCACTGTTTTTTACTCGTGAAGTGCCGAAGTAGTCACCCTTTCATGCATCACCGAAGCGATGTCACAATTGAGATTGTCTGTAAGTTAGCGCGGTCATCCTTGTACTTTTTGATGAGTTTGTCCAACGGTCAACTGTCAACATGAACGGCTGTGGATGGATCCCCGGAGGCAAGGAGGACTCGAAGTATGGCTCCAGAGAGTGAACTCAGCTCAGCAGTGAAAATGGAAAGAGTTGGTTGCTTATAACAAGAATTTTGTTAAACGTCATAAGCAGCGGTGTTGTTGATGATTATTATGATGTAGTGGACAGAGCAAATCACTCGCGGCTCCGAGTGCGTACGTCATGGTTACATGGCTTTACTGTGTGGGTTCGGGGGTGACGACGAAGGACTGAGCAAAAGCTCATTTCGTAGTATGCATAGCCGGAGACTCAGTCGGAGTTGCTCCTACTCCTTCCTTCTGTCTATCCTAATCAAGCGATCGAGGTTATAAGTTTGGAAAAGTGTTTACACACTATTCTGCTCTCAGAATTTAGTTCCAGCACTAATACTCTGACTCATTCAGCTGGCAAGTCAACTTTTCCAAGTTGAACTTTGGTAGTCCGAGAGGGAGAGAGAGAGGATACGGTGACTGGGGGAAAATCAGTAGAATTAACATGCAGATTAAACCCGTGATGCTCGTCAATTTGGAGACCAGATTTTCCATGTTGATTCTCCAACACTTTCACTCAGGCAGGCGTCGACTCTTGCACGCATAAATTTAATGGCGATGACTCTCCGTTAACGCGTCTCATTTCTTCATCAGCCGCCACCGCCTAATCTCATCCCCTCTCTCCTCCTCACCGTCACACAATCTACCCACGTGATTAATTCAACCCTCTCCTACGATAATAACCATCGTCATCATCCTTACTTTACTCTTCTTCATACATACCCACACACACATACACACAAGCACGCACGAAACCAAAGGTTCATTCTGCAGACTTTTCCATAAAAGACTCTCAAACCTCCGCCTACACAGACACGTCCTGCACCATCCCATTCCAAAATCCTGTGTAAATCCGCCTGGCTCTATTCGTGTTATACCCAGCATACTCTCACCATAGGGACAGATTGGATTAGTAGGAGCTGGGAGGTTCCGTGGGAACCATCAGCCCTGGTTTGTCCCTTTGCCTGCGAAAAATAAATCTGTGCGGAACTGATGCAGGATGGATTTGGAAATGCTTCCCCGATGGTTAAAAATACAACATGCTCTTTGGGATAAAAAAGGGTTGAGAAGGAGGAGAAGGAGAAACGGAAGCGAGTAATGGTCTTGGTCCTTCTGTGGAGTTGATTCAGACAGGGAGAGAAAGAGAGACGAGGATGAGATGTGAGGAGATTGCAGAAAGAGGCGGACTCCTTCCTCTGTGGCCTGATCAGGTCGACAACAAAGTTTCTTGTGTCAATAAAGTGTTAACGAGATTAGGAGTACAGCCTGATAGCGATACCCTTGTTGGCTCAACTCACTCCGTACAGAGGGGATGGGGTATGTATTGAACGGTGATGGTGCGTCTCTACATGTGAGGCGCACCCACGACTATAGCACATTGCGACAAGTTATACCCACCACTTTTTCTTAAAGCTTCCGAATTTTCTGCGGTCCACCGCTGTTGCTGCTTCTACTACTACTACTACTACTACTACTCCTGCATCTCACGCTAACACAGTGGATTTTATGCCCTGTACGCTTTACCGCCGCCACGGTCATGGAGCCGCGAGAGTGGTTTGTTAAGACCCTATCCGGGCAGGAGTGAGTGGGGGCACATGTTCGGGGAAGGATGAGTGCGGGCGAACGGGAAGGGAAAAAACACTAGGAAGCGCTTTTCAGCTCCTTTTCTTCCCACTGAGTGGCATATAAAAGCTCGACTGATTGGGACAACCGACTGGAGGGGAGCAACCTTCTGTGTGTACTCTCTAAATTAACTTTTCAAAGCCACAAATTAGATAGTCTGAGTGGGTTCTGCGGCCTTATATCCATTTCACTGGATCTGTCACGTCGTCCTCATCTCACTTGCTAAAGAAATGATCAGGGCACAAGTTGTGCACATCAATGCATACTATTACCAAAGTATTGATCTGTCATGAAGAAATCTCCGAACAGCCTCATGCGTCTCAGCCCTACCCCAGCTCCACGTTCTTAATACTACCGAGCAGTTCCTCTTCGGAGACACGCACAAACAAAATTACGTACACACAAAAACAAACGAAACCACACACTCAAGTTCGGCATTCGGCTTTGCCGCAGATATGACTCTTACACGCGATCCAAATCATGTACCTTCATGGAAGTCACACGCACACAAGCATGCGCACTCAAAATAATAAATCTACGCACACCTAGGAAACAACGTTGAGATGTTGTTAATTTGACAATGGATCATGGAGTCTGACATTATATTGTAATCTTGTGGGACCATGAAAGTGTTACAAAACTCCTAGCCAGAACTCAGTGCTACAACGTTGACCGTCGTTCTCCTCTTAAACTTTGTCAACGGCAAGAAATGTGTCCAGATCTTTGAAGGGGAATCGACGAGTAATTTCCTAATCAAAGTACTCAACTGTTGATCGATTTTGGCCAGTGTCTTGTCACAAACGAGACGGAAATCAGAGATTCCTCCATGCAACAGGACAAACTTCTGCACCTAAAACTAATTTGACCCTACAAAAGAAGCTGCTGTTTGCTTTTTGCTTAAAATAAATTAAATTGCAGCATCACTGTTTACGTTACGAGTTGTTTTCAAACTATTTTTTCCTGACTTTTATACCTAGACAGTTAATATCAGCCAATGGTTGGACATCGCTGATTCGTAATTGAGAAGTTTCCGACAATATCGAATTCCGAGCTTTCCCTACATGCTTTGGGAAATTTCAGAAGCAGAAATTTTTTTCAGAAGTTTCAGAACTATTAAGCCTCTTCAGAACAGTTTAGGAATTTCGATGCTACCCGAGGGGATAAACCTAAATCCGACTGTGATAGATCTTTTGTAATGGCTGAATTTGATAATGAAACTCGTCACCTGTTCTAAACTATGTGGCTTAACCACGCTATGGGCTACATTGGAATAGGGAAAGCCATAATCCGTATGACCTTTGCCCTCACCAAAGTACCCAGGGTAGCGTCAAGCAAGCATGCCTGCATTGCTTGGTCACTCCCGGGGGTTTTAATTTGTATCGCTTCCACGTCCAGGTAAGAGGATGTCTATATTCATATATTCACCAAGGGGAAGGGGATTCTGAAATCCAGAAAATCCCCTCATGACACCATTGATGACGAAGGGTTCCGGGTAAAAGGTGTGAGTAGTATATGGATAGCCCCTAAGCGCCATGTGAGCTAAAAATTAGGAGGTATTCAAGTACTTAATCAAGGCGGACTTTTTTTCATAATAATTTCAAATAAATAATGCAATCGCTATCTTCATTTCTTGTGTTACTTTCGTGATTAGGAGTACCAGGTCACCCAGTTTTGTGGAGACCTGCACTGAGGAGCATAGTTACGCAGCGAAACCTCTTACTAGCCTGCTTTAAGCTTAGAATCATTCAATTATATATATCCTTTTAAATAGCTCGATTAGATTTCTGAAGAGACTGCCTCAGCTAATACTTAATAGGAGATTTCATTTTGGGGGACATTTTATAAAATTCATATTAGTATCTAATATGGTGTATATGTGTTCGTGCGTAGGAGGAATAGAGGAGAAAATGGTACAAGATATGTAGTATGAGTTTTGACGTGTGTAATGGTTGAGCTGGTTGGGAATTTGGTTGAACACGAGCCGCGTGGATCAGTCTGGAATCACAAGACAAGGGATGAGTAATTGAAATGGTAGAGCATACAATATTGTGCCGTGGGGACGGTATACCAGCACGGGATGATCAGGGCTGGCGCGCTTCCTTAAAAGCAGATTGGTTGCCCCGGGTGGTGACAAGATTCGTAACAAATGTCGCACGCTACAAGACATAACCTCCAGTCGACTAAATTAGCCCTCATGAAGGAAACATTGTGGAGTGAATTGTCTGTTAGACAAGAGCCGAAATGGAGCATTATTCCAGTTGGCTCTGAACTTGACACGGTCATCCGTTAGCCTTGTCTTATTTTCCCTCCGCGTCTTTACCCTCTCTCTCTCTCGTCTGTCTGTCTTCCCGTCTGACTTTGGATAGATGGCGGGGGCCTAGATCACTTTTTTCTTCTCAGCCCCTCATTCTCGCAGCCGTCACCGTCCACTCACGCTCTCCTTCCTAATCGTTCCTCTCATGAATATCTAACACATGTCCTACATTATCCTGGCACGCACGCACTTACGGACTTACTCTCGAATTCACTAGGACAGGAGGAGAGCACGGATATGTCTTAACTTCCAGGGTCCGTCCCCCACGATTTTAGCCGTCCTGTACTTTACAACTTATATGCTCTGCGTACTAGAAACATTAACCCAATATGCGTGATACGCTTCCACTACTTTGAATGGGCCGACGCTGTGTGTGTTGCTCTTGTTGTTACTATTATTATTATCATTATTATTCATCCGATGAACTTGTGAGGTAGTCTGGTAGCATCCTGGTCATGACGATGATGAAACGTTCGTGCTACCCGTGAGCATGTTTGATATCTGCTTGTAATTTTAAATACCGATTCTGCCCCAATCTCCCATCAATCTGTATTTTCCCTGCACTCATAAAACCCTTATCCTTTCAACTAGTCAATTATCCCCTGATTTTTACATCTTTATTCCCTAAATTAGCCCCGTCATTTATCCGGATCATACGCTACAACATAAAAAATCAGGATTAATTATCCCCTTCATTACTCCGGAACTGGGTTTTCAAATGAGCGGAGTGAGCGTCAACAAAGATTTTTTCTCAACTTTTTGACCCACCAAACGGCGGGTGCTTCCTTTCTTGAAGGCGGTGCCGGCAGCCACGCCATTCTCAATTCTCATGTCTCCTCCATGTTCCGTTTTTTCTCACTGAAAGTCTGTTCCCTCCGACTGACGACAAGCTAAAAGGCCGTAACCTTCGCCCTTGTTGTCACACGCAAAATAAATGAGCGGATCCCATTGTTCCTCTTTAGCCCAAGGTAATTTTCGAAACACTACTCGCTTATATCACACATACGTTACTCTTTAAAATTAATTTTACTCTCTGTCTCTCTCTTTGATTTCGTAGAGGCAGTCTGCTGCCGACGAGGGTTTCGCCGTACCGTCACGCACTTGTCATTAGTGACAATGTACCTCGGCACAACACAGCTGTCATCCTTGCGTAACTGGCAATGGCTACCAAACACTCGTCAAAGCCTAGGAGATCCACATAAAAATCATTGTATTTAATTACATCATTGTTGGAGCAAAAAAAATGTACTGAATGGACACTGAGAGAAAGAGAGGTTGAAAAATAGTGAAAATTTTCTAACTCTGTTTCGTACAGAGGTCACAGAGATCCGTAATACCAAGGCATCATAGTCCTACGCACAAGGTGAAATACAACGTGCCTACTTTGGCACGCATCAAGTCAGACCAGAGAGAACAAGAATAATGGATAAGCCGGAAAGAGAAATGAAGATGTCTTTCCCTGATTCGTCCTCACCCCGCAACTTGAACGAAGGGGAAAGAGTGGAATGTTTCAGAATTCCCTGTCACACACACACACACACACACAATCAAGTACACTCACGGTTACACAGAAAATCCAAGGGAAAACGCGTCACGCGGCATAGTAAAAATCCATACTATAGCAAGAGACAGGGAGAGGAATGCTGCTGGTAAAGGGATTCAAAGGTTCCGCCGGTGAAGTCCCTGCTGTGGAACTTGTAGATACACTCTTATGTTCGTCCATCCCGAATCAATGACAATCATGCTCATTGTTTTAACCATTCCTTGTAGTTGATGGTCCTCGGTTTTGGTTGGACACCCCGTGCTGTTAATTTGACTGCCTCGCACTAATAATATTGAATAAAATAAATTGTGTGGAAAAGTCAAGTCTGCCAGAGAAAGCGGAATGTGTGGAATGGGAAGGCAAAACATTTGAGGAATTTCAGCAGGTCCGTCCATACATCCAACTCGCCTGGGCCTACGGCACCAGACCTGGCGAGTAAGGAAAGTAATTCCTAATAAATCTCCTACACTTATCCCTCTGTGGAGGAACAACCATCACAGCACATTGACTTTTTAACTAGCTGTGACTATAAAGCGTATGTGTGTGTGTGTGTGTGTGTGTGCTTTTGTACTGCAGGGTTTGAGAGGAGGCATGAGAAAAAACGAGGCATGAGAGATGACACGAAAGAGTGATGCTATTACGCCAAAAGGTACAAAACTAAAGGGATATGATCAAAAGGAATGGTCTCCATGCGGTGACCATACTAGTATGATTACGAGAACGTGTAGGGCACTTGTGAAGAGGGTAGGGGAGGGAGATATAGGAAAAGGATGGAGACGAGACAGAAAGATGAGAGTGATTGAAATGTATAGTGGAAGCGAGGGAGACTCTCAGCTGACTAATTTATCGTCCGTGTTGGAAACAAACGAAAGCCGCCTGTTTTCGGGCCTCCCAACATGTCATTCCACGTTTTGCACTCTATTTTCTCCGACTCGACATTGACAACCGAAGGCCAGTGAGGGCAAGTGTAGTAAGCTGTACCACCATCGTCCATGCATATATGTAGAAGAGAGTGGAGTGAGTGAGAATTTTTGCATGCCAGCTCAGCTCTCGGTGTTTACAAGCTGAGAGAACAGAGCCTTATTGGCTTTTTTTTATCAGGAGCCCACCAAGTATGTATCGGCTGTGTGAAATTGGCCACCGACAGGCCAGTGAGACCTCGAGGAAACATGCCAAGAATTTAATGACCTCAAACTCAGGCCGCGAGAGAGAGAGAGTGAAGTAGACGGAGAACGTCAATAAAAGAATGTCCCCTTAATTTGATCATCTTCGGGAATGCATGGAAGCAGTCTAGTGTGCTGATTGGTCCGTGTGGAATAACAAGTAAGACGGCATATTATTCAACACCCTGCTCACCTCTCTGTCCTCCTACCAGCCACGATCCCTTGCAGTCTCAACCGTGTGCACCCGTCTCGTAGAAACCTCTTGCTGTCATCCTGTCACCATTCCCAATCACTCCAACTTAACAAACGAGCCAGCCAGTCCCTTCGCAGTAAGAAGTTCATATTTTCCCGTACATCAAACTTCGCCAATCGAACATCCCGGTCAGCGCTATTAAATTTGTATGTACAATCACGATATCGTCATTAATTATCCGCCCGAGCCACAAGCTGCGGCTTGACATATTTTTTTCCCACCCTTTATCCCCTCTATAGTAAACTTGGGAAACCTCAGCCGCTCCGCGCCGTCTTTCATTCCTGTTCCTACAGTCTTACACGCGACTATCAAACTTGATTCACACAATAGACGTTTGAAATTACTTAGTCACTGCCAAAACTCCCTGGCAGTAAAGGTCACCCTCTGTGGGGGCTTGAACTTGCAATTTTACCCCATGTATTTACCCCATATCACATAGTCATCCAACCCATTGGATACTAATTTTCAAAAAATTGTCTCCATTTAATCTGTGTCTCGATTTCCTTAAGTTGCTAAAAAAAAACTTTGACTATACCTGCAGATGCCTGATTTAAAGTCACCTACTAGAGTGGGTACTATTGAATACTGAGGATTTGAAGCCTCAAATATTTGTATGACACGTTTTAGGGGGTGGGTAAAGTCAGAGAGCTAGTACTAAGCACAATGGGTAGGTTCTATTTAGATAAGCAATAGGCACCTATGAGGATCGTTATTCGGGCGCTGCCACACGCGCCGGTCGTACTAATGGGGTAATTATTTTCATTTACACAGAATTTTCGTCCACTTACCATTAACAGTCCTTCGGGGCTTTGAGAATTCCAAATTAAGCTTGATAGGCTGTAAGTAGTTGTGACAACGTCTCCCGGTGGCAGTAATAATTACCTTGCTCCCCTTCATGCGTCCGCTCAGCGGGAGGAGGGAGCCTTTCACGAGCGTACTAAACGCTCCGGTGGAGTGGAAGGCCGGACATTGGCAATTGAACCTGGGGGAAATCATGACAGAAAATAGGTGCGATTAAGGTAAATTCCATGTATTTATTCCGTATTGATAGCTTTGGTGGATAAATTGCATGCTCCCAGCCTTGTTCGTGAAGTACTCACTTGTCCGTTCCAAGTTACGACTGTGTAGTGGTATTGTATGACCCACGACGGAGAGTTTCCACGGATACCACTTAAGCTGTCCATACAGTGTTCCACCCGGACACTATTTACGGTTCAGCCATAACAAAAATATGGCATTAGCCGTGATGGTGGTAGTCCTAGTGCCGGTAGTCAAGTCGTTACGGTCTCCATATCCTCGTCCCAGGTAGGTATAATGTGATAATCATAGGGTTCCGAGTGAAACCTACGGATTACGATGGGCTATGAGACCGCATAGTACTCTACAGACCGGGCGGCTCTCAAGTACCTGATTAGCTTCTACTCCATTTGGAAATCTATATGCACAGTGCAGTCGGAGTGCTACATTACTTCCCTGTCGAATAGGTCACTCAATTGCTTCCCCATAGCTCCGTCATTACCCTGCATGTATTATGGACACGCAGAATGTATCGGCATGAAATATTGAGTGACCTAATAGTCTTCCCCTGTCTATCCACAACTTCAAAAATGCGGAGCCATTTTTCCACAAATCTAACCTCCAGCTTCACCAACTTTCACGTAGCCTCGTCACGCAAACGGCCATATTGTAGAATCTGTTTGAAAAAAATGTCAGCTAAACTTTAACTAACTGCCTTCAGTTCTTACTCCACCTCCATGATATTGATCCTTCGGCTAAGGAGACTATAGTGTTTTCACCCACCATATGGGAGTAGGCTACAGCGTGCCAGTCAGAGTTTCCTGAGGATTTGTGCCTCAACCAGTTCACTTGACTCTTTTGATTCTGAACAACTCCACCTTCGGCGGAGGTAAGTGGTCTATGGATAAAGTGGAACAAAATGAGATAGTGCCATAATTGTGTGGGAAGGGACGAGGGTTCCAAAAGTCGGTTGACATCCAGCATATGGCTGACATATATAATGGTCTTTTCCTTTTGGGAATGTTGAAGGCTATATTAGTTGCATAATATCATGAATATAAGTATAAGACAGACTCTCTCCACTTATAGCCACAACGCTCGCAGGTCTCTGCGCCGTATAGTGCTAACAAACAAGGCACGACACGGAGCTGTAAATATACGCCAGGTGAGAATAGTTGTTGTTCCGGCGGGGGAGTGGCAACATAGAACCACCTATTTCCTCTGCATGACTACGCCGACTGACATGCACGGTTTAGGGATGAGGCTGTGATGGCAGAGGTGATGATATGATGCTGGTATAACCAGCCGGTTGGTGAGCATTATATGCAGAAATATTAGCATGAGGACTTGGTCCGTGTGTGCGCACGGACAAATTACGCTTCAAGTTCGCACCTTAATTATCGGACATGACCAAAGCCCGCTTCCATACGTCTAATTACCAGCCGACTGACTGACTTTGGGAATCACATGCTCAGCTCACACAATAAATTCATGCTTAATCCTTCCCCTTCTCTCTCTCTCTCTCTCACTCTCTTTGGCAACCCCGTAATAACAAGATGTTTGCCGGCCCTAATTTGTGTCCATGTCATGTTTAATCATGCTAGCCAAGACAAGGGCATACATGCGAGAAGAGAATTTACATCCGTGCATGCCAAGTGCTATTCCTCTTCTGGTTTCTCCATCATTGCTGAAAATTACAACTTCACGTAGGCTATGCGTCCTTTGCTGTTAACCAGTCAGCTTAGTACTATCCCGAAATAAAGTTCTGCCGCTCTTATGGGCGCCTGTATGCGTGTATACTATATCTACCTTAAAAGCCACAAGTACCCTAACCGAACCCTCCACGAAGAATCTCCATCACATGATTGACAGGCACACACACACACACACGGATCCATTTATTTTTTTATTCTAGTGCGCGGCTTCGTTCTGTAAGTTTATACTCAGTTTGAAACAAAAATTCGCACTGAGTTTTCAATTTGGCGGGATGGCTGTGAGATGCGGAGTTTGCAAGACTTGCTTGCCTCAGTTGTTAAAACATATGATGCGACTTTTACTCTTTTCTACTTGAATGATCACTTTCCAGGAGGGCAAGAGTCCCGTAATTCACGATTCAGATTCTCCATTTAAAAATGTGAGGCGGGGTTCCTGTGAAAGATGATTGAGATTTTGCCGCGAGCCCGGCCGCCCTCCTTGTCTTTCCTTAACGCTTCATTCCTATGACGTGGGATCCGGCTGGAGTGGAGAGGAGAGACGGGATTTGGCCAATCAAATTATGAATGAGTGAAAGAAAATAAGAGTTTATGACATGAAAAAGGCTCGTAAGGGAGGGGAAGGAACGTTCCGGCCGTCATTTTACGTAATCTTGATGATGCAAACAAGCGTCCAATTGTTCGTGTGTATGCTGTTGCGGACGAAACTATATTATTTTTGCAGCTCATGTGTGCATATATGTATGTATGAATGTGCGTGTGTGAGAGAGAAAACGGAGACACACTGGCATTACCGACTATGCCGGAAGGCATGTGTATATACTCAGAGACAGGCGTGTGCATACTTGTGAGGTGGGATGCAATTACAATACGACAGGCTCCGCGTCTCCTCAAGCCCCTCCGAAACATGCTGATTTGATTAAGCAAGATGCCAAAAGAATCAGCTTGCGCGTGACTCACATCATGCAATCGCCAACTTTGGTGGCAACAATTTCCAACGCCGCCTCGGAAAAACCTAACTGGAAAACTCAATGACTTGCTGATAAGCCCCACTATAATTTCCTTAAATAACTCCTAATCCACCATACGTTTATCTCCCATAGTTCCAAATAACCTCGTGTTTGTGTGTGTGTGTTTCTACATGGGTACGAGCCTATAGTTCTCGGAATAAAAACGCAGACAGGGGAGGTGAACTGTTGGTAAAAAAAAAGTACATGCATAGGGGCGTAAAACGGCTAGAGAAGGAGCTTGTACTATACTGCTACTGTAACGTATAAGGGCTATCTATGTTCAGAGCATGAAAGAATCCACATGCGGTAACGGGAAACGGGCAACGACAATGACGACAACAGTGTCTTGAGCTGCAAACGTGTAACGGCTCCAACTTGTATTATTTACAACCCTTGCGTGTGTCCGCTTGCGCATTATCCCCGGAATTTACATAACAGAACGGAGTCTACTGTGTTTCCAATACGTGTACACTCCTTCAAATCTCAAGGGCTAAGAGGTGGCTGCATACTTGTGATGGTACCTCCTCCAGCGTATAATGTGAGTGCTGTTTCTCGGTTTATGAATACCCTTGTGTTTCTCCCTCTTTGCACCCCACAATTTTTTCCAAGCTTGGGCACATGTATCCACACACACGCACACAATTTATATTAATAAGAAATGCACCGGTAGACATGACCATCATGGATCATGCCACTCAGTGCGATATTTTTCTCCACCGTGTACACTATTGGAGTCTGTCATTATTATTAAAAACTGAGCAAGTGGCGACGTCTTTTGCATTCAAGTTACCCTACTTATAACCTCACAACAGACCACCCAGTCACACCAACTAACTCACTCAACCCTTACAATAGCACTGTAGTACTGAGAGGGTAGGAAAAACCCGGCGAGCAAATCCTGATTATGCGGGAGAAATTTGAACGCAAAACTATGTACATCCCAACCGAGAGCCTGCACATGCCCTATGTACGAATGAATCAACTCCCTCAATCATCCCAATGCATCTGTATTCATTTGAATACCAAACTGGATAAGTGGAGCAGGAGGAAATAAAACTGGAGGAAATATCGGCCAGGAGGAACGTTATGAGCTCCGGCATAAATCCTTAGGAAATAATTCTATTTCTTTTATGATAATCATCATCCGCACTCTGTGTGCTATGTGCGCAGGAGACTACAGGAGGCTTTCCAAATGGCTCACACACACAACCGGGTTTTGCAGCCTAAAGTACAAACATAGAAAAAGCCAGCAGAGGGTCTACCAGATGAGCCACATAGTCATCACAATATTTAAGAATTATTTAACTCACTACCTCTCGGTTCATAGGACACAGCCGGCCACGGTAAATGGCAGGAAGACGGTCGGATGGGGAAACATAACTCGTACCTGAACATGCTTAGGGATGGGCGTGAATTTCCGCCCAACATTGGCTCTATTGGAATCTTGAATGGGATGAAATTGCGGGGTGGCCACGTAATATAGCTGTCAAGTCGATCCGATTAAGAAATAAGAAATGTAGTTTGGAGTAACTACCACCTTGTATGTATGAGAACGAAGACCACTATCTATCTGAGACATGGAGGAAGTCTCCCGTGAACCATAAATGCAGTACGTTGGCACTCGCTCCAGTCTATGTACAAGTGCCCAGCACCACCACCGTGTGTGTGTGCACACCCGCTAACCATCTACGTCTCGATCGGCTTGAGGAAAAGTCCCATTGAGCAACCTCCATGCGTGTATGAAAAAGTTATTAGCTTTATCATCACTTCTTGTTATTATTATTATCATTATTGTAGGTGAAAATGATAAAGAGCCAATGGACTCTGAGGGATTGGGATCGAGGGACTGGGAGAGAGAGCAAGAGAGATAGGGGGAAGAAATACTTACACCGGGCAATTATATTCGACCACCAAATGTGTTGGACTGATGGAGAAGGGGATAATGGTTGGGTACGTGCGTACCCCCAAACATCAAAAATGTAATGTTAGACAATTGGAATATACGAGTTACATATGCTATAGCCAGGAGCCCACATGGATCTCCCTGTACAAGTAATACATGACCTCAGCGCCTATACTTCCAACCCACTGCCGTACACGCATGTGATACAAGTCTGAGCCATCCAGCAGAGTAAAGGACGATTATGATGAGCTTTGGCTCTTACCTACACCGTGGAGGACTCGCTGCAAAGGGAACCCAATTGCTCCATATGTTATGACTGCCTAGGAGGAAGACACGTTTCCTAGACTGATTAATTGGAAGTCATGACTTATAACTATCCCTGATCAGGATGCCTATTGTCTGGATTTTTCAATGAGTCATAAAAAAAGTCGATTAATTGATAAAAAAATTGGGAAATTGACCTTTTGGTTTTCTACAGGCTTCTTGTCTTCCAGCACCTCAGGAGGAAGCCATGAAGCTCTCAGTCTTCACGTCCCAGGCAATTTCCATGTCTCTGGTGGTGGTTCTTAGTGAGTGAGTGCCATGCTACTGGGAATGAGTCAGGAGTGGAGCCAGTCTTATTTGGATGAATGACACTTTGTGTTGATACTTGCTGAATGCTGACCATCATATGGAACTGTGATAAACAAACTTAGTTACGTCTCGGTCCCACCTCGCACCCAGCCAGCCAGCCAGTCAGGCTCGTCTCTCTGTTGACGGCTCTTAAAAGAATCATCATAGTAGTAATGATAATGTTCCGTGCATCCTTCATTGAAAATCTGACTACTTAAACATGTTCAAGCGGGTGTAATTGGAAATGAAGAGTCAGAGGCCAGGAAATAATCATGCGCTTTAGAGAGTGCCCTTTGGACGGACGAGGGACCGGGACGGCTACAGAGAGGGAATTATTTTTCCAACTATTTTGTTAATGCATTTCGTGATGGCACTGTCATTCCTCAGATGAGATGATCAGCATGAATCGGGCGTAGCACGCAACTACCGAATTTGTGACGTATTCAATCATCCTGAAGCAATTTTACCCTCATGTGCTACATGTTCAAAAGGATCTATCCCGGGGGTTAACATATGGCCCACCACCAAAGAAAGGAGGCAGTAAACAGCCAAGCTCATCGTGCTGTGGCTGCGGTGTAAACACGCTGGTGGTTACATGTTAAGCGAAAGCTATGAAAAACGTAAATGTATGGACTCTATCCGTGGTTGGTTATACTTGTGCACCTCACAACGGCGGTGGTGGCAATGGCGGCGAGGGCCATGAAATCATTTCCACAGAATCCAATTTACAGATATTAATTACAGCTAAAGCCCAGAACTAAGTATAAATTTTAAGGTAGGATAAAAAGTTGGATTCAACACTTTTCCGCTTGGAATCGTGAGTGTAGGACTGATGCTATTGGGCCGTAACCATCCCCCAGGGATGGGAACAGTAAGGGGATGTTTATGGATGTGTCATGCGACTGAGAGGGGATATATGGGGATGAACATACGATGAAATTATTGAAGTGGATTAGTTCATATTGGCAATACAATTACCTACTTGAGATATTATTACTTTAGGTCCCAGCTGGGTGCCCGGACATGCAATAACAATTATTTTCCACTTGTTCCTAACCTTTGACCCCTCTGAATGCACATCACTCAGAGACCCTGTCAGGACTAGGCCGTCTACGCTCTACACTATAAGTAATAAGAAATATCTGCAATTAGTTGCGAGCAAGGCCGTAGGCCAACAACTCCATTCGCGGGTACACAATAAAATTCCATTTTCGGCCCTCCCCCTTTATTGTGTATCTTTCATTGAATCCCGGGTCATTAAATAGTAAAATTTTTATTTCCCACTACTTCACCCCCGTCAGCCATGACACTGCATAAGAGGCTTAATGGCTCATTTAAAGCTCCACACAATGTTGTGAAACTTTTCCCAGCCGCAAAGTAAAGCTTCTCTGTAACTATTGTGATGCTCATAGAGAGCGTGCACACGATCAAGCTGAGATTTACCACGTAAAGTGAAAGCAGCGTCCGTTGAAATCGCCACATAAAAATAATTGAAAAAAATCATTTAGCACGAATAGTTGCATGTCTATGTTGCCTCACCACAGTTTACCGTGTGACCGTGCATTCCCTCGTAAATGGAGGATGGCTTGGAGAGAGAGAGGAAATAATGGCAGTTGGTATGACATAGTGGTGGGGGCCAATAAGGAAAATATAATATTTGGATTTCACCCTGCGCATGCTGTCACAGTGAGCACACAAAAAGTAGATTAAGAATAACATTTTTCCACACTTGGAGAGAAAAATCCGTCAAATCCCCATTAGTGCTCATTTTTACGAGATGTATTTGCGTGAGTGCTATGGATACGAGAGATTTAAAAATCTCTAATTCACATTCGACGATTCAACGCCGATTTTTTTCCGAGGAAATATGAAAGGGAAATAAAAAATAGCGATGCAGACAGGCACGCAGTGAATGGAATTCCCCTCCTGTCAGTGAAACTTTGATGAGGGCGTGTGATAGTGGACTTACAAAGGCTTGTGTCGGGTCCGGGGCATATGGATCTTGGCTGAAAAGTCATCATGGAAGCAATTATGAGCTTCCACCTTATATGGAACGGTCAAATGTTTCTCAGTCAACTGCACCTACCGCCCCCGATACGATTCATCATGGAAGCGCTCTGAGTACCAGGCTCGTTGTTTTCATATATCTTGGTCAAATCTGGCGGGATTGTGGCGGTTCGAATGCGAGCCGCTACTCCAATGAATGCTCAAAATTCGTCATGCCTGGGCGCCGTTTATACACTAGGATTATTTACGGGCGATAGCGTGAGCTGCTCAAGGTAAGCTTTCCCCATCATCTTATCTACACACACTTTGATATCCGCAGTCTTCCAGCCGGCCCACCAACTTCCCTGAAATTTCTCACGGCGGTAGTTAAAATCAGCAGCACGGCTCCTGCCACAGCTCGTCGTGTTCCCTCTCCTGCTCGAATACCTTAGAACAATGGAATGGAATTAAAGGTAGACAGGCGCTATGCTCGTTATCTGCAGTGTGGAAAAAAATACTGAAGCATTTGGAGGATGTAAAATAAAAGTTTTACTAGATTTTCTCCGTCCTATCTGAAAAATCTTAACTCAGCACCACGGCCTTACATAGTAAAAACCACTGAGCTCTCACACAAACATGCGGACCAACACATGGGAAGATGTGCACCGTACAGACATCTTCATTGTAAAACATGTGTCCCTCATTCCCAATCTCGCTGTATGACAAGACGGAGAATTAAGTGGAACAAGGAAGACCAGGTAAAACAGTTGTCCCGAGGGTAATGGTTTTTGTATCGGTCCAGTTAGGACAAAATAATAATAGTCAAGTCTAATTTTAAAAGTATATGGTAAGGGTACGGGAGGGGTGCTTAGATGACCTCTCCTCTTGCTCAACATGGTATTAACTTGTTAGTTATAACATTGACGACATGTTCTTCCAGTTAGTGTGTATCTAATTTTGGGAAAGGAAACTGATGATTCGGCAGAGAGAGAGAGAGAGATGCCATGTGTCGCTTTCTGTATCGTTATGGATGCGGGTGGTTGTGAGTACATAGTTTCTCAAGTGTGTGCGCGCGTGTATGTGCAGGGGTATGTGTATTTCTGTGTATCTGTCGGGAAAGGAAGTTGTTGGTCAACAAGTAAACTATGTTTATGTCCTTTCCCCCTTATCTTGTATTGTTCTTGTTGTGTCATTCGTTTTTTCATGAGATCTCCTGTCCGGATAATCCCTCTCTATCCTCCCTATTTCACCTGCGCTCCAGCATTCCTACATAGGAACTCGGGTTCCTTTTTATCAGTTTATCAGATTTTTAGTTATTATTATATCCCCCGCACAGACATATTCTACTCCTTTTATAGGTAAGAGGAATCCTTATCTTGTTCCCCCAAAATTTATGTAGAGGGACGAACTGTAGTGAAAGGGACGAGAGGCAGAGGAGATGACGGCATGGTTACTACTACAATATGCCAGATGATCTATTTGTAAAAGTAACTCATCTAGTTTAACTGTCTGTTTATGTTGATTCCTGAGCAATCAGTGGAGGGGGGAAGGATGTTGACGACAACGGAGACAAGGGGAGGATGGGACGGTAGATCGGGTGATAGGGTTAATAGTAAAGACACAGAGAATAGAATGGCTTGTCGGAACAAGAACAGATACAGGAGTTAAGGAAAAGCGGGTACATAGAATCATTGGAGTCACATATCTACACATAGTCTCTCCCTCTGACCGTGATAAATGGGTCGAACTTTTTTACACATAGAGCTACTCATTCCTGCTACTACTTCTACTACTACTACTACTACTGCTATACTACTTCAACCTCAACCGTATTAATACTTACACAAGGTAGAGACCACAAAGATTTGTCCGCCTGAGAGTAGAGGATGATAATTCGACGCGGCTCTTTCATAGGACAATATGTTTTTCCTATGTCACTAGCTCGTCATCTCACTCTCATCCACGTAAATGCACGAGGAAGGACTTACAGAAACAAACTGCACAATGTACCTCCGAGCATATACAGGGACCCCTTATCATACTTACTATTATTACACGATGAATGCATCTCCGCGTCATCAAGGCTGCCCCATCCCCCCATCACTTACATGTCCAAAATCAGTGCGGCAGTTGAGTCGTCAGTGGAGGAAGCGGATCGCGGAACAGTAGCAGCAGCAACACAGTCAGGTTGACCCGACAACCTTCCGCCATCATCTCCATAGTAGCATTATTCTTCGTCATCATCATCGTTATCATAACAAAGCTAACCATATTGTAATGCATGTTAACCTTTTCAGCATTAATTTAGTCTCCCCTAATAATTAAATTGTCTATTCTGATCTGAATCAGTCTGTCCTCCGAAAAATTGGGAGTCAGGATGGGATTTAGGAAAGACGAGGAAGGGGGTGGGGTGGGAAGGAGCGATCGGAGATTTTGTCGGCATCCTTTTTCGCGTCATCTTCATCCTTCCCTTCCTCTTCACAATATTCATTCCGTTGGTTGTGGACATTTTTTGTCGGTGACTTGATCTGATGATGTTGTTAAGATGAAACGAGAGGTAAGCGCTGGGAAAGAGGAGGTCGTAATATGGTCAAGAGCTAAAGACAATGAATAGACCACGGGAGGATGATGATGAAGATTTTGAATGCAAGGCTTTGCTCCAGTAGACTACAGTACAATGTTGTTGCTACCACAACTGCGACTAATACTACTACTACTACTACTACTACTACTACTACTCCAGGAGTTGGAATCTCATGTGATCTTTGATTTAGAAATTTAGATGGAGGGGAGCGATAGAATGGGAGAAAAAATTACACCATGAGCTATAAATGAGAGTGTCATTAATAAATGTCACAGGGAAGCTTTAGTCGTCATTATACGGGAATCTCACCAGGCTCGGTTGGTAGTGGTGGTGATGGTGGTGGTAGGGAGAGGGGAGAAAATGTTTGAAGAAAAATCCTGGATATTTTAGTCCCCCTGAGAGGCTCTCTCTCTCTCTCTCTCGCCCTCGCTCTTTCCACTCCGACCAATAAGCTCACCTTAAATTTTCATTGCCACACGGCACGGTGTAATATAGAGGAAAAGCTATGACGCTCACCCGAACTCTCCTGGTAGGCTTCTGCACTCTGCACGCGCACTCATAACATTACGGCTCTGGGTGTTTCTGCTCTTTGCATGCCTCTGCAACACCATGATGTGAGGCTGTGCGAGCTCTACCCGCACATCCACTTCCACACAAACACACGCACACGGTTACTATAGCCCTTTCGCTTTATCACGAAGGCCTTCTCCCAGTTCGTTTTTCGTTACGACTCATAAAGGGTAATTTACTCTGGTCTACGGCCGCCGTCATGAGCGCCCCCGAGTAAATGAAACACGAGAAAGGATGGATTCGCAACTAAATTATTACACTTGCTCTCATCAAATCATCCTTTCATTCCTTACTATTTCCCATGAGGAAAAATAGGGAAGACAAATTTAAGTCATCCCACTTGCTATGCATCTCTCACTATAAGCCCGGACTAATTAATACAGGCTCGATCCTTAACGGGTCCTCATCATGCGCCCATTTTGAAACAACTTTAAATCATATGGTTCTTCTTATTCGCATCCAACATATGCCAGGATTTCCGGGGTATAAGTGTAAACATACTTTTGGGTGTGTGTGCATGTGAGTTCATGCGTGTTCCTCAATCTAACACTGAACCGTTGTATTCGGTCTACAGTGCTTTTTTTTTGCAACGAGAGTATGGAGTCATTACTGAAATGAGGGGTAGTAAAAAAAAGTTTGCTGAGCCAAAATGAAATGGGGGAAGGCGACCTTGTGGGAAATTTAGGAGGAGCAGGCAGGTATGCGGGCATGGAATTAACAGCGTCGCCTGGATCTCATTTTACGTGACATTTTTCACGAGATGGAAATAGCCAGAGCGAGCTCTAATGAAGGCTCATTAAAAGCAGACTATTTTATGCTAGCGTGTGTGTGTGTGTGTCTGTGTGTGTGTAAGGGCTGCGTTTGTGAGTGTGTGCAGTTATGCAGTGCAGAGTCTCTCCGTGACGACCCTCCTTGTTTTTAGGAGGGAATGAAACGGGGGAGCAGGTTTATCATCCCATCATGATGTCATCATGGTACGAATAAATCCTCGACTTTGTCACAGTGTAGTTTTAGACCGCCTAAAACGCCGGCTCACTCATAGTCGTTTTTCTAACGAGCGGCGTCTGGCTACATTAAGAGCCAGCACGATCCAGCGCTGGGTACCGCCCTTATCTTCCTACCAAGTCAAACCTGGTTGCTACCGTACACATCTTCATGTAGTTGTCTTCATCATTCTCATCGCTCGGTCAATTATCCTTTCCCATAGTAGTTGCAGTGCTGGTAGGAGTACTGTGGCAGCAGCAGGAGTAGACGAATAGTGGTAGGGCTCATCGTTATGGGGTAATGAGATTATGCGTTCAAAAACCGGTGTGTATACTTTCTGAAAAGTATATCCCTTTCCAAACTATTCATTCATTACCACACACAGTCTTGATAGCGCAAACGCACACACGCATACGTAAACTTCTGTATAAATTGTGTCTATCAAGAAACTAAGTAAAATAAGGGGAGAAAATTGGACAAGTACTTGTACAAAAATGCTGTACGAGCTTGTGCATGTGTGTAACAATTTTAACTTGAAAACGTTACTTTTTACAAAATTTCAAAACAAGAGTGTATCCAACCTTATTGGTTCAGGACGGCGAATTGTCAAAAATTATTATAGCCGGAAGAAATGATTTAAATTGCCCAATAATTTTGACCCTGAGCAAGAACCGGGGCAATCATATTAATTTTTAAAATGCACCCTATGCACATTTCATAGAGAAACATTGGACTCGATGAGGTGGTCACATTGTGCATTTGACCCACTAGTATCCACATGTACATATACAGAGATATTCACGTGAAGACAGACGGGTCTAGGTGGGAGAGAGAGGGAGAGAGATTGGAAGGAAAGTTACCATATGCTCAATGTTTATCCATTTTCCTCTAGTACTCGGCGGTTAATTGAACATGAGGAGGGTTCCATTTAAAAACAATTTTTAGGGTTATAATAGATTATGTAGAGAGACGTGAAGAGACAGAGAGATATGAGTAGGAATGATGAGCTGAGGTAGAAAAGTTAATAATAATAGTACAGACACATGTATATTTTTAAAGGAGGAACTGCTGCTGTTACATCACCGCGAGCACTCTATTGTCTATGTATGTGTGTGTGAGAGAGAGAGAGAGCGAGTGCATGTGGACGAACGTGCATATGTGAGAAATGAATGTGCACCTTATTACGTTTGAGGCGGGAGGCGGAGACGATGATGAGAAGCTACCTCCATGCCCTCATGAAAGGGAAGACGCGAAGATGACGACGGGAGAAAGAGCAAGAAGAGAGGGCAACCGGGCGGAAAGGGTAGTGTGTGTCTGATCCGTTGGATTTTTCTGGCTGGCAATACCACCACAAGGTATGCACAGTGTGTCAAGCGAGTGGACCACCCTGTTCTGTAGTTAAAGAATACCAAAAGGAACCATCGTCGCTTATGCATTATTGGCTCAGTGTTTTCCCAAAGTACTCATCCACGCTCACACATATAAACACTTACACAATGCACGGACCTCCACATACGCCTGACATCCTCGTTAGGAACACACTTTTGCCCTACACACATGAATCTTCTTCCTCATTCTCAGTAAGATATATTTTTAAAAAAATTTCTGACTCTCCCCATACCTCCTCTCTAACCATTACCCACATTGACTAATAGCTACCTAGAAGCCTTGTTTTCTCTCTGTCACTCCACCATGTCCCATTCCACTGAATTTATGTTTCACGACAACTCATAATGATCATGCTACTTCCGAAATTCAAAAGGTTATAGTCGCACAGCTGTCGTCGGTCGTGTATAACATAGCCATCACATTGAGGGTGCGGAGGGTCTCAGTCGAGCCCGCCGCCATCCTCACCCTCACCATTGCACAAAAATCCTGCTGGTACAAATAATGATGCTCCAGATTATTAATTAAAGTATAGATCAGAGTCTTGGCTAAAGCCTGTAATTAAGTTTAGATTCATTTAGGGTTTCTGAAGGTTCGCCGGTCCCTGCTGTGAATCTCAGCGTTTCATCTCACAGTATCACCTCATATAAATTAAATCTAATCACTATCATTATGATTTCTCTAGGCTATTTAAAATGGAAACCGTCATGGCCGCTGCTGAAAGCATTAAAATTTCCCTTCATCCATCGTCCAAATCAATCAACTATCGTACAAGTTACACCATTCGTTTCGCATTAAGAGATTCCCCATGATGAAAAACCATGTCATGACACTCGGTTGGATCTCATTCTTTGTGAAGACATCCAGGCCAGGGACTAGGGGGCGTGGAATGAAGGAAAATTATGGTAAAGACCCACCTATATTGCTATAATCATGCTGTGCGGAGAAATATTCTACGCGGAAGTCAGCTGTATTATGCATAAAATCAGGTCCTTTCGAAGCCTTCATCCCTTCAGCATACAGCTTGTTCGGAAAATGGTAACTGCTGCCGACCGTAGATGAGAGAAACGGAGTAAAATTGAATTAAAACTATTTCATAGCAAAACGGAAAGGTTTGTGCATCAGGTCGTTCGATTTTTTACTCCCGCCCACTACATCATGATCCTCCCACCAAGTGATTAATATGCCACAGCGCGTTTCAGCATTCGGTCAATTCTGGTGGGAGATACGAAATATTTTATAGTCCAACGACAATTCGTGCATCACTCACGAACGCGTAGACCGATACTCTTGTTTTTAGAGAGAGAATTAAATTTTATAGGATCTTGTTTCAAGTATTTGTAAAAGCAGCGATAGTTTCTTCAAAAT